>OY992876.1:519621765-519749265 GCA_963921405.1 Cepaea hortensis
TAACTAGTGAGCTATTCTCCTCCATTCTCCACTTACTGCTGCACATAACTAGTGAGCTATTCTCCTCCATTCTCCACCAACTGCTGCACATAACTAGTGAGCTATTCCCCTCCATTCTCCACCTACTGCTGCACATAACTAGTGAGCTATTCTCCTCCATTCTCCACCTACTGCTGCACATAACTAGTGAGCTATTCTCCTCCATTCTCCACATACTCCTGCACATAACTAGTGAGCTATTCTCCTCCATTCTCCACCTACTGCTGCACATAACTAGTGAGCTATTCTCCTCCATTCTCCACCTGCTGCTGCACATAACTAGTGAGCTATTCTCCTCCATTCTCCACCTGCTGCTGCACATAACTAGTGAGCTATTCTCCTCCATTCTAAACCAACTGCTGCACATAACTAGTGAGCTATTCTCCTCCATTCTCCACTTACTGCTGCACATAACTAGTGAGCTATTCTCCTCCATTCTCCACCTGCTGCTGCACATAACTAGTGAGCTATTCTCCTCCATTCTCCACTTACTGCTGCACATAACTAGTGAGCTATTCTCCTCCATTCTCCACCTACTGCTGCACATAATTAGTGAGCTATTCTCCTCCATTCTCCACCAACTGCTGCACATAACTAGTGAGCTATTCTCCTCCATTCTCCACCTACTGCTGCACATAACTAGTGAGCTATTCTCCTCCATTCTCCACTTACTGCTGCACATAACTAGTGAGCTATTCTCCTCAATTCTCTACCTACTGCTGCACATAACTAGTGAGCTATTCTTCTCCATTCTCCACCAACTGCTGCACATAACTAGTGAGCTATTCTCCTCCATTCTCCACTTACTGCTGCACATAACTAGTGAGCTATTCTCCTCCATTCTCCACTTACTGCTGCACATAACTAGTGAGCTATTCTCCTCCATTCTCCACTTACTGCTGCACATAACTAGTGAGCTATTCTCCTCCATTCTCCACCTACTGCTGCACATAACTAGTGAGCTATTCTCCTCCATTCTCCACCTACTGCTGCACATAACTAGTGAGCTATTCTCCTCCATTCTCCACTTACTGCTGCACATAACTAGTGAGCTATTCTCCTCCATTCTCCACCTACTGCTGCACATAACTAGTGAGCTATTCTCCTCCATTCTCCACCTACTGCTGCACATAACTAGTGAGCTGTTCTCCTCCATTCTCCACCTGCTGCTGCACATAACTAGTGAGCTATTCTCCTCCATTCTCCACTTACTGCTGCACATAACTAGTGAGCTATTCTCCTCCATTCTCCACCTGCTGCTGCACATAACTAGTGAGCTATTCTCCTCCATTCTCCACCTGCTGCTGCACATAACTAGTGAGCTATTCTCCTCCATTCTCCACCAACTGCTGCACATAACTAGTGAGCTATTCTCCTCCATTCTCCACTTACTGCTGCACATAACTAGTGAGCTATTCTCCTCCATTCTCCACCTACTGCTGCACATAACTAGTGAGCTATTCTCCTCCATTCTCCACTTACTGCTGCACATAACTAGTGAGCTATTCTCCTCCATTCTCCACCAACTGCTGCACATAACTAGTGAGCTATTCTCCTCCATTCTCCACCTACTGCTGCACATAACTAGTGAGCTATTCTCCTCCATTCTCCACTTACTGCTGCACATAACTAGTGAGCTATTCTCCTCCATTCTCCACTTACAGCTGCACATAACTAGTGAGCTATTCTCCTCCATTCCCTACCTACTGCTGCACATAACTAGTGAGCTATTCTCCTCCATTCTCCACTTACTGCTGCACATAACTAGTGAGTTATTCTCCTCCATTCTACACTTACTGCTGCACATAACTAGTGAGCTATTCTCCTCCATTCTCCACCAACTGCTGCACATAACTAGTGAGCTATTCTCCTCCATTCTCCACCTACTGCTGCACATAATTAGTGAGCTATTCTCCTCCATTCTCCACCAACTGCTGCACATAACTAGTGAGCTATTCTCCTCCATTCTCCACTTACTGCTGCACATAACTAGTGAGCTATTCTCCTCCATTCTCCACCTACTGCTGCACATAACTAGTGAGCTATTCTCCTCCATTCTCCACCAACTGCTGCACATAACTAGTGAGCTATTCTCCTCCATTCTCCACCTACTGCTGCACATAACTAGTGAGCTATTCTCCTCCATTCTCCACTTACTGCTGCACATAACTAGTGAGCTATTCTCATCCATTCTCCACTTACTGCTGCACATAACTAGTGAGCTATTCTCCTCCATTCTCCACCTGCTGCTGCACATAACTAGTGAGCTATTCTCCTCCATTCTCCACTTACTGCTGCACATAACTAGTGAGCTATTCTCCTCCATTCTCCACTTACTGCTGCACATAACTAGTGAGCTATTCTCCTCCATTCTCCACCAACTGCTGCACATAACTAGTGAGCTATTCTCCTCCATTCTCCACCAACTGCTGCACATAACTAGTGAGCTATTCTCCTCCATTCTCCACTTACTGCTGCACATAACTAGTGAGCTATTCTCCTCCATTCTCCACCTACTGCTGCACATAACTAGTGAGCTATTCTCCTCCATTCTCCACCTACTGCTGCACATAACTAGTGAGCTATTCTCCTCCATTCTCCACTTACTGTTGCACATAACTAGTGAGCTATTCTCCTCCATTCTCCACCTGCTGCTGCACATAACTAGTGAGCTATTCTCCTCCATTCTCCACCTGCTGCTGCACATAACTAGTGAGCTATTCTCCTCCATTCTCCACTTGCTGCTGCACATAACTAGTGAGCTATTCTCCTCCATTCTCCACCTGCTGCTGCACATAACTAGTGAGCTATTCTCCTCCATTTTCCACCAACTGCTGCACATAACTAGTGAGCTATTCTCCTCCATTCTCCACTTACTGCTGCACATAACTAGTGAGCTATTCTCCTCCATTCTCCACCAACTGCTGCACATAACTAGTGAGCTATTCTCCTCCATTCTCCACTTACTGCTGCACATAACTAGTGAGCTATTCTCCTCAATTCTCTACCTACTGCTGCACATAACTAGTGAGCTATTCTCCTCCATTCTCCACCAACTGCTGCACATAACTAGTGAGCTATTCTCCTCCATTCTCCACTTACTGCTGCACATAACTAGTGAGCTATTCTCCTCCATTCTCCACCTGCTGCTGCACATAACTAGTGAGCTATTCTCCTCCATTCTCCACTTACTGCTGCACATAACTAGTGAGCTATTCTCCTCCATTCTCCACCTACTGCTGCACATAACTAGTGAGCTATTCTCCTCCATTCTCCACCTACTGCTGCACATAACTAGTGAGCTATTCTCCTCCATTCTCCACTTACTGCTGCACATAACTAGTGAGCTATTCTCCTCCATTCTCCACCTACTGCTGCACATAACTAGTGAGCTATTCTCCTCCATTCTCCACCTACTGCTGCACATAACTAATGAGCTATTCTCCTCCATTCTCCACCTGCTGCTGCACATAACTAGTGAGCTATTCTCCTCCATTCTCCACTTACTGCTGCACATAACTAGTGAGCTATTCTCCTCCATTCTCCACCTGCTGCTGCACATAACTAGTGAGCTATTCTCCTCCATTCTCCACCTGCTGCTGCACATAACTAGTGAGCTATTCTCCTCCATTCTCCACCAACTGCTGCACATAACTAGTGAGCTATTCTCCTCCATTCTCCACTTACTGCTGCACATAACTAGTGAGCTATTCTCCTCCATTCTCCACCTACTGCTGCACATAACTAGTGAGCTATTCTCCTCCATTCTCCACTTACTGCTGCACATAACTAGTGAGCTATTCTCCTCTATTCTCCACCAACTGCTGCACATAACTAGTGAGCTATTCTCCTCCATTCTCCACCTACTGCTGCACATAACTAGTGAGCTATTCTCCTCCATTCTCCACTTACTGCTGCACATAACTAGTGAGCTATTCTCCTCCATTCTCCACTTACTGCTGCACATAACTAGTGAGCTATTCTCCTCCATTCTCCACCTACTGCTGCACATAACTAGTGAGCTATTCTCCTCCATTCTCCACTTACTGCTGCACATAACTAGTGAGCTATTCTCCTCCATTCTCCACCTACTGCTGCACATAACTAGTGAGCTATTCTCCTCCATTCTCCACCTACTGCTGCACATAACTAATGAGCTATTCTCCTCCATTCTCCACCTGCTGCTGCACATAACTAGTGAGCTATTCTCCTCCATTCTCCACTTACTGCTGCACATAACTAGTGAGCTATTCTCCTCCATTCTCCACCTGCTGCTGCACATAACTAGTGAGCTATTCTCCTCCATTCTCCACCTGCTGCTGCACATAACTAGTGAGCTATTCTCCTCCATTCTCCACCAACTGCTGCACATAACTAGTGAGCTATTCTCCTCCATTCTCCACTTACTGCTGCACATAACTAGTGAGCTATTCTCCTCCATTCTCCACCTACTGCTGCACATAACTAGTGAGCTATTCTCCTCCATTCTCCACCTACTGCTGCACATAACTAGTGAGCTATTCTCCTCCATTCTCCACCTGCTGCTGCACATAACTAGTGAGCTATTCTCCTCCATTCCCCACCAACTGCTGCACATAACTAGTGAGCTATTCTCCTCCGTTCTCCACTTACTGCTACACATAACTAGTGAGCTATTCTCCTCCATTCTCCACCAACTGCTGCACATAACTAGTGAGCTATTCTCCTCCATTCTCCACCTACTGCTGCACATAACTAGTGAGCTATTCTCCTCCATTCTCCACTTACTGCTGCACATAACTAGTGAGCTATTCTCATCCATTCTCCACTTACTGCTGCACATAACTAGTGAGCTATTCTCCTCCATTCTCCACCTGCTGCTGCACATAACTAGTGAGCTATTCTCCTCCATTCTCCACTTACTGCTGCACATAACTAGTGAGCTATTCTCCTCCATTCTCCACTTACTGCTGCACATAACTAGTGAGCTATTCTCCTCCATTCTCCACCTACTGCTGCACATAACTAGTGAGCTATTCTCCTCCATTCTCCACTTACTGTTGCACATAACTAGTGAGCTATTCTCCTCCATTCTCCACCTGCTGCTGCACATAACTAGTGAGCTATTCTCCTCCATTCTCCACCTGCTGCTGCACATAACTAGTGAGCTATTCTCCTCCATTCTCCACCTGCTGCTGCACATAACTAGTGAGCTATTCTCCTCCATTCTCCACCTGCTGCTGCACATAACTAGTGAGCTATTCTCCTCCATTCTCCACCTGCTGCTGCACATAACTAGTGAGCTATTCTCCTCCATTCTCCACCTACTGCTGCACATAACTAGTGAGCTATTCTCCTCCATTCTCCACCTACTGCTGCACATAACTAGTGAGCTATTCTCCTCCATTCTCCACTTACTGCTGCACATAACTAGTGAGCTATTCTCCTCCATTCTCCACCTACTGCTGCACATAACTAGTGAGCTATTCTCCTCCATTCTCCACCTACTGCTGCACATAACTAGTGAGCTATTCTCCTCCATTCTCCACTTACTGCTGCACATAACTAGTGAGCTATTCTCCTCCATTCTCCACTTACTGCTGCACATAACTAGTGAGCTATTCTCCTCCATTCTCCACTTACTGCTGCACATAACTAGTGAGCTATTCTCCTCCATTCTCCACTTACTGCTGCACATAACTAGTGAGCTATTCTCCTCCATTCTCCACCTACTGCTGCACATAACTAGTGAGCTATTCTCCTCCATTCTCCACCTGCTGCTGCACATAACTAGTGAGCTATTCTCCTCCATTCTCCACCTGCTGCTGCACATAACTAGTGAGCTATTCTCCTCCATTCTCCACCTGCTGCTGCACATAACTAGTGAGCTATTCTCCTCCATTCTCCACTTACTGCTGCACATAACTAGTGAGCTATTCTCCTCCATTCCCCACCTACTGCTGCACATAACTAGTGAGCTATTCTCCTCCATTCTCCACCTGCTGCTGCACATAACTAGTGAGCTATTCTCCTCCATTCCCCACCTACTGCTGCACATAACTAGTGAGCTATTCTCCTCCATTCTCCACCTACTGCTGCACATAACTAGTGAGCTATTCTCCTCCATTCTCCACCTACTGCTGCACATAACTAGTGAGCTATTCTCCTCCATTCTCCACCTGCTGCTGCACATAACTAGTGAGCTATTCTCCTCCATTCTCCACCTTCTGCTGCACATAACTAGTGAGCTATTCTCCTCCATTCCCCACCAACTGCTGCACATAACTAGTGAGCTATTCTCCTCCATTCTCCACCAACTGCTGCACATAACTAGTGAGCTATTCTCCTCCATTCTCCACTTACTGCTACACATAACTAGTGAGCTATTCTCCTCCATTCTCCACCAACTGCTGCACATAAATAGTGAGCTATTCTTCTCCATTCTCCACTTACTGCTGCACATAACTAGTGAGCTATTCTCCTCCATTCTCCACCTACTGCTGCACATAACTAGTGAGCTATTCTCCTCCATTCTCCACCTACTGCTGCACATAACTAGTGAGCTATTCTCCTCCATTCTCCACCTGCTGCTGCACATAACTAGTGAGCTATTCTCCTCCATTCTCCACCTGCTGCTGCACATAACTAGTGAGCTATTCTCCTCCATTCTCCACCTACTGCTGCACATAACTAGTGAGCTATTCTCCTCCATTCTCCACCAACTGCTGCACATAACTAGTGAGCTATTCTCCTCCATTCTCCACCAACTGCTGCACATAACTAGTGAGCTATTCTCCTCCATTCTCCACTTGCTGCTGCACATAACTAGTGAGCTATTCTCCTCCATTCTCCACCTGCTGCTGCACATAACTAGTGAGCTATTCTCCTCCATTCTCCACCTACTGCTGCACATAACTAGTGAGCTATTCTCCTCCATTCTCCACCTACTGCTGCACATAACTAGTGAGCTATTCTCCTCCATTCTCCACCAACTGCTGCACATAACTAGTGAGCTATTCTCCTCCATTCTCCACCTACTGCTGCACATAACTAGTGAGCTATTCTCCTCCATTCTCCACTTACTGCTGCACATAACTAGTGAGCTATTCTCCTCCATTCTCTACCTACTGCTGCACATAACTAGTGAGCTATTCTCCTCCATTCTCCACCAACTGCTGCACATAACTAGTGAGCTATTCTCCTCCATTCTCCACTTACTGCTGCACATAACTAGTGAGCTATTCTCCTCCATTCTCCACCTGCTGCTGCACATAACTAGTGAGCTATTCTCCTCCATTCTCCACTTACTGCTGCACATAACTAGTGAGCTATTCTTCTCCATTCTCCACCTGCTGCTGCACATAACTAGTGAGCTATTCTCCTCCATTCTCCACCTACTGCTGCACATAACTAGTGAGCTATTCTCCTCCATTCTCCACCTACTGCTGCACATAACTAGTGAGCTATTCTCCTCCATTCTCCACTTACTGCTACACATAACTAGTGAGCTATTCTCCTCCATTCTCCACTTACTGCTGCACATAACTAGTGAGCTATTCTCCTCCATTCTCCACTTACTGCTACACATAACTAGTGAGCTATTCTCCTCCATTCTCCACTTACTGCTGCACATAACTAGTGAGCTATTCTCCTCCATTCTCCACCTACTGCTGCTGCTTCTGTTGCCTTGTACCCGGTATTGAGGCGTGGACTCTGAACCATCTCATGCTGAGCCATCCAGAGACCTTTTCATGGTTGGTTAGAGTTTGTGACTAAATTATTCAATGTCGTCGGTTAGTCTGTTCTAAATACACTTCCTCTTAGTCGCCTCCTACACCATGTCTGATAGATGACAGCGTTGCTTTTCTTTGCTTCCTGTATCGGCCCTGGGCTCTTACTGTTGCTGCTACTAACACTGCTACTGCTGCAGTTACTAATGTTACGGTTGCTACTGCTTTTATAACTACTGCTGCAGCTATTATTGTTGCTGTTACTACTACTGCTACTGCTATCTCTATTGCTACATCTACTGCTACTGCTGCTATCTCTATTGCTGCTACTACTGCTACCTCTACTACTACTGCTGTTGCTGCTGCTGCTGCTACTATTGCCTCTACTACCTCTATGACAACTGTCTTTACTACTCTACTACTATATTGCTATATATTGGCACCTTTCCGTCTTGACAGACGATAGTTTTGGTACATTGTGCTTAAAAAAGGCTTAATAACTACGATCCATGGCGGTGGCGAGTGTGGCTGTTAAGGCCAATTCTTGCTGCAAATGTTTGCCCACAATAGGTGCATGTGAAAACATGGTCACTTCCACCATTTTGCACCATCTTACGTCTCTCACGCTCTGTGTGTGCTTTATCTGCAATCATTTTCTCCTTTGTCTTTATTCCATTTCTGATAGTTGCCCTCCATGCAACACGTTCAGCGGCGACGTGCTCCCAATGTGCATTATCAATGCCTGTATCAATCATGTCCCGCTTACACACATCTTTGTATCGTAGTAACGTAGTAGTATTGTAGTAACGACTACTACTACTACTACTACTACTACTACTACTACTACTACTACTACTACTACTACTACTACTACTACTACTACTACTACTACTACTACTACTACTACTACTACTATGTGTGTTGCATGGGCCCTATAAGGGAAGCAAAAAATAGTAACACTGTTACCTTCCATGCATGTCGTAAGAGGCAACTAAGGAGGCTTTGGGCTGAGATTTGGTCTACAGTCTATTGGGACTTCCAGTCCCCAACATGGCGGATAGGCATTTAGACCGTTAAGGCCTCTAGAGTGTTTACGCTTCTGGCTATGGTTTGCATTCACATTTTCCTCATGTTGGTTTTGTCACCCTGCTACTGAGTGAGTGTGTGGCACGACACTGTGAGCTGTGAATTTTGATTGGAATGCTTTTACATCTGTCCGTGGTTGTTTGTAGCATGAACTGCATGTTCGGAACGATGGCGGCCAGCTGTTTCTGAATTGACTAGTTTGCTTTTTCGGTTCACGGGTGCATTTTTCACGAGACTCCTTGGAGTCATCGCTGGAGTTACGGAGTTTGTGCTTTGTGCGGCACTTTTGGCGGGTCGCCCTGCAGAAAAAGACCAAGCCATATGGGATAAAGCTTGGGTCAATGAAGTCTTTCTAGTGACTTCCGATTCTATTAACAATGAACTATGTTTTTCGTAGAGGACTTTTGTGTTGGCATTCTGGCGGCAGCATTATGCATAGTGTACCTGTGCAGGCTGTTGGGTTTCTGATACTCCTGTCTATTCCATTGTTCACATAGGGCAGTGAGAAGCATTTTGTGTGATATTCACTGGCACATAAACGGAGCATAATGGGGACGACCCATAGCTGTGATGTTGGAACCGCGACTAACTAACTAACTACTACTAATACTACTTCTACTACTACTACTACTACTACTTCTACTACTACTACTACTTCTACTACTACTGCTACTACTTCATAAAGGTGACGGTGGTCCCATAGCAGATATATCATTAGGGAATGTAGTGTTAGGCCTTCATATATTCAAGGCCATAACATATGGTGTGGGGTGACCAGTTCCTATTATCCCCAGACAATTTCCTACTACTACTACTGTCAGAATTACTACTTCTACAGAACTTCCAGCTCACCAAGGACAGTGATTGAGTGTTGTATGAGTAGGTGAGAAAGTTAGTATGTCTGAGTGGTGTATTTAAGAAGCTGTGTCATATCATTGAATGATATTTCTGTCAGCGACCTTATGCATGTACTGCCTGTGTGTGCTGTTGGTGTGTCGGTACTGCTGCCTGTTCCACTTTTCACAGTGAGGGGCAGTGAGGAGCATTTTGTGTGATATTCACTGGCATAGGAAAGGAGCATTATGGGGGTGACCCTTTGCCGTGAAGTTGGAACCGCAACTATAGTAGCAATGGAGAAAATGGGGAGGACACAAGCTTTAAGAGAACGCAGAGATATACAAGCAGAAAAGTTTCTCAGCTTGCCAGGCCACCCTATGAAGAACCGATTTGAAAACTTAGCTATGGGGCGGTTGAAAAGAAGTAGTTTCATCCACCAGGCCAAACAACTCTGCAGAGAAACCATCGATCTTCCCACAGTTGGTATCCCCCTGACAACCATTCCAGAGCGAACCCCGTGGAAAGATGAACATAGAATATCGCTACAAATCCAGTCAAAAGAGAGGAATATTTGACAAGGAAGAACAGAACAGTGTACAGCGCAGAACAGCCACTCTCAGCTTCCTTGATGACGAATACCCACAGGACCTATGGATCCGAGTTTACACAGATGGGTCAGCACAAAATGCTGTTCGAAATGGAGGAGCAGGAGTGTACATAGAATACCCATATAATACTAGAGACACGGCCAGAATTCCAACAGGAAAGTACTGCCATAACTATGATTCTGAAATTGAGGCAATACAAGATAGCCACAGAGAAATTACAAAATACCAGCCATGGTACACAACCTGTGGTGATATTGACAGATGCAAAATCTGTAATAGAGGTGCTCCTGTCTGGGAAATTGCCAGTTCTGAGGAGACTACTTTCTGAACTTAGCAGTCAGCGTAAGATCACCATACAGTGGATACCATCCCACTGTGGAGTCCCCGGAAACGACAGAGCTGATCAATTGGCTAAGGAAGGAGCAAAAGAAGAACAACCTGATGTGCCTATTACATACCACCAAAAGAAAAGAATGATCAAATCAGTCAGAAGGCCACCAAACCTTACTCAAGACGACTACCACGTTATGGACAGACCAGAACAGGTCATTCTTCTGCGCCTCAGAACAGGACACAATAGATTACGCAACCACATGTATACAAAATTCAAGATTGGTGACTCAGCCATGTGCACATGTGGTTTGGCGTCTCAGACAACAGAGCACATACTCCAGGATTGCCCAAACTACAACATATCCAGGCGAACCTTCTGGCCTAGAGAGACAAAAGTGGAAGATAAACTCTATGGACCGCTGAATGAACTAAAAAAGACTGTTAGATTCATACAAGAGACAACATTGCAGTTATAAGCATATTTCAGGCGAACGAAAGAAGAAGAAGAAGAAGGAACCGCAACTAACTAACTAACTAATTGAATTATATTTGGCAGTATGTGTTCACTTAACTCTAACCACCATCTGCCATCAACAAGGTTCAAGACACACACTGTTGACGTTTCATTACTGTCAACCTCCAGTGTGAAGAAAGCACACCATTCATTATGGTGATTGGTGCAACTCACTTAATAGGCTATGTTGACTAACTATATATATATATATATATATATATATATATATATATATATATATATATATATATATATATATATATATATATATATATATATATATATATATATATATGTGTGTGTGTGTGGTGTGTGTGTTGCCTTGCCTTCTGCTCAGTGAGACTAAGAACTCACGTATGTGTCTAGAGTTCCAGAAAAGCCCATATTTGTAATAGCAATCATTGCATAGATCAATAACTTTTCTTGCAGGGATTTTCCGTGACTGAAACTGATTACAATGATGTGTTCCTGATCACCCGCTCGGATCTGCGGGGTAAAGTGGTGGCATTTCTGCCACACCAGAGATCCCTGGATGTGCCACAGGGAGAAGCCATGTGTAACTTTCTAGATCGTCTCCTCATGGATGCCCTTCCCGTAGATGATGATGATGATGATATCGATGATGAGGCTGATGTTGATGACGAGGAAGGGGACAGGGTAATATCATCTCCACAAAAAGTTGTTGCAAAGTTGCGATCTCTTCTAGAGTCTCGACGAGTGGAATGTCTGGGTAAGGTTCATGTTTGCTCTTGTGTCATTTCATTTCATTCTCACTTCTAGTCTACTCAGTAGGTTGGAACAGAAGACAGTTGTATCCAAAACATCACCACTGTACTGACGGCTCCAAAACACCACTACAGTAAAAATGGCTGCTAAACACCACCACAGTACAAATAGTTGCTAAACACCACTGCAGTACAAATAGTTGCTAAACACCACCACAGTACTGATGGCTGCTAAACACCACCACAGTACAAATAGTTGCTAAACACCACCACAGTACAAATAGTTGTTAAACACCACCACAGTACAAATAGTTGCTAAACACCACCACAGTACAAATAGTTGCTAAACACCACCACAGTACAAATAGTTGCTAAACACCACCACAGTACAAATAGTTGCTAAACACCACCGCAGTACAAATAATTGCTAAACACCACCACAGTACTGATGGCTGCTAAACACCACCACAGTACAAATAGTTGCTAAACACCACCACAGTACAAATAGTTGTTAAACACCACCACAGTACAAATAGTTGCTAAACACCACCACAGTACAAATAGTTGCTAAACACCACCACAGTACAAATAGTTGCTAAACACCACCACAGTACAAATAGTTGCTAAACACCACCGCAGTACAAATAATTGCTAAACACCACCACAGTACAAATAGTTGCTAAACACCCCCACAGTACTGATGGCTGCTAAACACTACCACAGTACAAATAGTTGCTAAACACCATCACAGTACCGATGGCTGCTAAACACCACCGCAGTACAAATAGTTGCTAAACACCCCCACAGTACTGATGGCTGCTAAACACCACCGCAGTACAAATAGTTGCTAAACACCACCACAGTACTGATGGCTGCTAAACACCACCGCAGTACAAATAGTTGCTAAACATCACCACAGTACTGATGGCTGCTAAACACCACCACAGTACAAATAGTTGCTAAACACCACTGCAGTACAAATAGTTGCTAAACACCACCACAGTACAAATAGTTGCTAAATACCACCGCAGTACAACTAGTTGCTAAACACCACTGCAGTACAAATAGTTGCTAAACACCACCACAGTACAAATAGTTGCTAAACACCACCACAGTACAAATAGTTGCTAAACACCACCATAGTACAAATAGTTGCTAAACACCACCGCAGTACAAATAGTTGCTAAACACCACCGCAGTACAAATAGTTGCTAAACACCACCACAGTACTGATGGCTGCTAAACACCACCACAGTACAAATAGTTGCTAAACACCACCACAGTACTGATGGCTGCTAAACACCACTGCAGTACAAATAGTTGCTAAACACCCCCACAGTACTGATGGCTGCTAAACACCACCACAGTACAAATAGTTGCTAAACACCACCACAGTACTGATGGCTGCTAAACACCACCACAGTACAAATAGTTGCTAAACACCACCACAGTACTGATGGCTGCTAAACACCACTGCAGTACAAATAGTTGCTAAACACCCCCACAGTACTGATGGCTGCTAAACACCACCACAGTACAAATAGTTGCCAAACACCACCGCAGTACAAATAATTGCTAAACACCACCACAGTAGTGATGGCTGCTAAACACCACCACAGTACAAATAGTTGCTAAACACCACCACAGTACCGATGGCTGCTAAACACCACTGCAGTACAAATAGTTGCTAAACACCACCACAGTACTGATGGCTGCTAAACACCACCACAGTACTGATGGCTGCTAAACACCACCGCAGTACAAATAGTTGCTAAACACCACCACAGTACTGATGGCTGCTAAACACCACCACAGTACAAATAGTTGCTAAACACCACTGCAGTACAAATAGTTGCTAAACACCACCACAGTACAAATAGTTGCTAAACACCAGCGCAGTACAAATAGTTGCTAAACACCACCACAGTACAAATAGTTGCTAAACACCACCGCAGTACAAATAATTGCTAAACACCACCACAGTACAAATAGTTGCCAAACACCACCGCAGTACAAATAATTGCTAAACACCACCACAGTACTGATGGCTGCTAAACACCACCACAGTACTGATGGCTGCTAAACACCACCGCAGTACAAATAGTTGCTAAACACCACCACAGTACTGATGGCTGCTAAACACCACAGTACAAATAGTTGCTAAACACCACCACAGTACAAATAGTAGCTAAACACCACCACAGTACAAATAGTTGCTAAACACCACCACAGTACAAATAGTTGCTAAACACCACTGCAGTACAAATAGTTGCTAAACACCACCAAAGTACTTATGGCTGCTAAACACCACCACAGTACAAATAGTTGCTAAACACCACCACAGTACAAATAGTTGCCAAACACCACCGCAGTACAAATAATTGCTAAACACCACCACAGTACAAATAGTTGCCAAACACCACCGCAGTACAAATAATTGCTAAACACCACCACAGTACTGATGGCTGCTAAACACCACCACAGTACTGATGTCTGCTAAACACCACCGCAGTACAAATAGTTGCTAAACACCACCACAGTACTGATGGCTGCTAAACACCACCACAGTACAAATAGTTGCTAAACACCACCACAGTACTGATGGCTGCTAAACACCACAGTACAAATAGTTGCTAAACACCACCACAGTACAAATAGTTGCTAAACACCACCACAGTACAAATAGTTGCTAAACACCACCACAGTACAAATAGTTGCTAAACACCACTGCAGTACAAATAGTTGCTAAACACCACCAAAGTACTGATGGCTGCTAAACACCACCACAGTACAAATAGTTGCTAAACACCACCACAGTACAAATAGGTGCCAAACACCACCGCAGTAAAAATAATTGCTAAACACCACCACAGTACAAATAGTTGCCAAACACCACCGCAGTACAAATAATTGCTAAACACCACCACAGTACTGATGGCTGCTAAACACCACCACAGTACTGATGTCTGCTAAACACCACCGCAGTACAAATAGTTGCTAAACACCACCACAGTACTGATGGCTGCTAAACACCACAGTACAAATAGTTGCTAAACACCACCACAGTACAAATAGTTGCTAAACACCACCACAGTACAAATAGTTGCTAAACACCACCACAGTACAAATAGTTGCTAAAGACCACTGCAGTACAAATAGTTGCTAAACACCACCAAAGTACTGATGGCTGCTAAACACCACCACAGTACAAATAGTTGCTAAACACCACCACAGTACAAATAGTTGCTAAACACTACTGCAGTACAAATAGTTGCTAAACACCACCACAGTACAAATAGTTGCTAAACACCACCACAGTACAAATAGTTGCTAAACACCACCACAGTACAAATAGTTGCTAAACAACACCGCAGTACAAATAGTTGCTAAACACCACCGCAGTACAAATAGTTGCTAAACACCACCACAGTACAAATAGTTGCTAAACACCACCACAGTACAAATAGTTGCTAAACACCACCACAGTACAAATAGTTGCTAAACACCACCACAGTACAAATATCTCCTAAACACCACCACAGTACAAATAGTTGCTAAACACCACCACAGTACAAATGGCAGCTAAACACCACCACAGTACAAATATCTCCTAAACACCACCATCACAATACACATGGCTGCTAACTATCACAATGTTGCAAATGGCTCCTAAACACCAACACCACAGTACAAATGGCTGCTAACTATCACAACAGTACAAATGGCTCTTAAACAACACCATGGTACAAATGGCTGCTAAACACCACCTCAGTACATATGGCTGCTAAACACCAGTACATCACAGATACTGAACATTTAAAGAAAAGGTAAAGAATGCAAGAAGAAGACAATGTTACATGTGAGTGAAGAACATGAAGTCGTGTATTGGTAGAAGTCTGTAGGAGTGCACTATGAGGACACCAGACAGAGGGTTTTGGAGACTCTATATGATTATTGAATTTTTATATTCTTCTGTTTGTGTGTTGTTATATTCTGTCTTGCCTCGACATAATTATGTGTGTATTGTTAAATTTGTTGTTGTCTCCACTCATTCTATGCTCTTGCTGATGATCTTCCCTTCTTCTTTCTCCGGCACTGCAGGTCATGTTAGAACAGCCGTGGAGTACTTGCTATGGGGTCCGGCCCAGTCCGAGCTGCCCCTGTCTCCAATTGGTTCCATCCCAGGTGGAAAACCCAATCTCTCCCAGAAGGGCGGAGCCAGCAAGGAGCAGGAACTGTACGTGTGGCTGGAGAAGGAGAGGGTGTCGGCCGTGGGCAGGTTGGCCCGCAGCGTGCCAGGTCTGGGCATGGGCCTGAGCCTGGAGGAGTTCTACACCCTCAAGTTTCTGCTCAAGTCCAGCGCTGCCTGCCTGGCTGAAAGCTGGAGACGCTTGTCGCGGTAGCAACCAGGCTCAAGACACACGTAGTCCCGCACAAGATACTGGTCAGCTGTCAAGTGTTGGGCCTTCATATATTCTAAGACTTGACGTATGAAGTGGGATGACCACTTCCTTTCCTCATGGCCCAAACAGTTCTGAAAATTGTCAACCCCGGACTAGTCAGATACAAGATCATCCTGCCTCTGCTGGGGATGGGCTGCTGTCGTAGTGTGCTGGCCTGTCATCCCAGTGGTCAGGGAGTTTTAATCTGCATAAAGGCTCATGTTAATGAGTGACCTAGGCTTTCAGGGTGACCAGCCTAAAATGGTAATCCAGGAAATGTCTTGGTAATGGAAGGCAGCTGGTGTGATACATGACCTTCTGGCTGCTGATTGGTCTAGACAAATATGGGTCTGGCTGCTGATTGGTGTAGACAAATATGGGTCTGGCTGCTGATTGGTCTAGACAAATATGGGTCTGGCACCATGTGTCTGAAGGCATTTACAAGGGTTCGTTACTTACTGTGCTGGGGATTGACCTCTATCTAGGCAGGCAAGCTAACCACTAGGTCACTTCAGCTCCTGCAGGAAAGAATGTCCACCACATCCACTCTACCATGTGTCTAAGGCACTCTAGGAAGTATTGTGTGTGTGTGGAGCACAGGATCCATAGAGCAGAGGGTTCATACGGATCCATAGAACAGAGGATCCATAGAGCATTGATCCTTGGAATAGAGGATTCATGGAACAGAGGGTCCCTGGAAATGGAGAGCTGTTCCTGTTCTACTGCTGTTGCTGTGAAGTGTGACAGAGAGGCGGTAGATGTCATGTCATGTATCCCACTTGTCTTGCTGCTTGTGCGTCATATTTGATTTCTTCAATGTCTCTTTTACTCCATCTAGCCAGCCCTTCCTGGGTCATCCTCTCACCTTGTATCCCGATGTTCTCATGTAGAACACTCTAGCCGCTGGTTGATCTTGTTCAGTTCAAACTAAATGTCCGAACCATTTAGTTCTTTGGTGTTTTGTAAAGTCGGTAATCTATGTTATCCCTAAACTTCTTCTTAATTTCTCAATTGTCTCTCTACCTTTTGTTTTTCCAGCTGCATTTAATATGCATCTCAATCAATCAGGTGTCATCTCCACAATGAAGGTTGGCTGTAATGGATCTCCAACACTGTCTGTCTCTCGCCTTGACTGTACATTCTGTCAGGCTGATGTTCGTCCATCTTTTGATGTTATCTTCATTGGCACCTTGCCGTCTTGACAGACGATAGTTTGTGCTTTAAAAAGGCATAATAACTTTTAACTATGGCGGTAGCGAGTGTGACTGATAAGGCCAATTTGCGCTGTAAATGTCCGTTCACAGTGGGTGCATGTGAACACGTGGTCATTTCCACCATCATGCACCATCTTACGTCTCAAACGCTTGGTGTGTGACTTTTCTGCAATAATTTTCTCCTTTGACTTTATTCCATTTCTGATATTTGCCCTCCATGCAACACGTTCAGCGGCGACTTGCTCCCAATGTGCATTATCAATGCCTGTATCAATCATGTCCCGCTTACACACATCTTTGTATCGTAGTAGAGGCCGACCCTGAGATCTCTTACCCATCTGTAATTCACCAAAAAAGATATCCTTTGGTATTCTACCATCATCCATCCTCCTAAGATGTCCTATCCATCTAAGTCTACGAAGACTGAGCATGGAATAAACTGTCACACAACCTGATCTTTCCAATACTTCAGTATTTGTCATTTTGTCTTGCCATTTAATACCAAGAATTCTTCGCAGACACCGCATATGAAAGCTGTTTAAATTGTTCTCTTGGTGTGAGTAAGTTGTCCAGGTTTCACTGCCATAGAGAAGAGTACTAAGGACACAGGCTTGATAGACAAGGACTTTTGTTTTGGCAGTAAGCTTCCTGTTCTCCCAGACTCTTTTTCTTAACCTGTTCATTGTTGTTGCTGCCTTACCAATCCGGATGTTGATTTCCTGATCTAGGGATAATTTGCTATTTACCACCGATCCTAGATATGTAAAATGGTCTACTATCTCTAGTTCGGCGTCGTCAATAAAGATTGATGGTACCCCATGTGCACCTTGTGACATAATCTGTGTCTTCTTTTTGCTAATTGTTAAACCAAATTCAGAACAAGCATTGGAGAATGCAGATAGTAGACATTGCAATTCTTCCTCAGAGTGGGTCGTAACTGCAGCATCATCTGCAAAAAGCAACTCTCTGATCAGTACCCTCCTAATTTTGGTCTTAGCCTTCAATCTCTGAGCATTGTAGAGGCCGCCATCTGAGCGTGAGTGAATGTATATACCACCATCCTGATCACGAAATGCATATTTCAGTAGAAGTGAAAAGTATATTCCAAAGAGGGTGGGAGCTAGTACACAACCTTGCTTAACTCCACTCTTGATTTCAAATTCTTCAGAAGTTGCACCATCAAACTTGATTATACCCTTCATGTCTGTGTGGAACGATTCCACAATGGACAGAAGAGTTGGTGGGCAGCCAATCTTCTTTAGTGCCTTGAACAGACCCTCACGACTGACCAAATCAAATGCCTTTGTGAGGTCGATGAAGGCAATAAACAGTGGTTGATTCTGTTCACGGCATTTTTCTTGCATTTGTCGCAATGAGAATATCATATCAGTGGTAGACCGGTTCTGTCGAAAGCCACACTGTGATTCGGGGTAGACTTGATCTCCTAGGACTTGAAGTCTGCGCAGAACAATTCTGGCAAATACTTTTCCAACAATACACAGAAGTGAGATACCCCTATAGTTGTTGCAGTCGCTCCGATCGCCCTTGTTCTTGTACAGTGTTATGATGCTTGAATCTTTGAAATCCTGTGGGACTTGTCCTTCACGCCAGCATAGCTCTATTAGCTGGTGGATCTGTATAGTGAGTGTGTCTTGCCCACTCCTGATAACCTCTATTGGAATCCCATCCTTACCTGGAGCCTTGCCAGATGCAAGTTCATTTATAGCACACTTAACTTCTGTTATGGTGGGAAGTGTGTCCAGGTGGTCAAGAGTTGGTAGAGCCTCTATGGCGTTGAGGGCATTATCCGCTAGTTTGGTCTCACTTGAGTAAAGCTCCAAATAGTGCTCTACCCATCTGTCCATCTGCTGTTTCTTATCAGTGATGACTTCTCCAGTCAAGGTTTTCAATGGTGCACTTCTTTTGATCACTGGACCACAGGCTTTCTTTATTCCTTCATACATGCTTCTTATGTCTCCCTTATCACTTGCGATTTGAATGGACTCACATAACTTGATCCAATAATCATTTGCACACTGCCTGGCAGCCTTTTGCACATCCTTCCTAGCTTGCCTTAGCTCACTCAGAGTGTTACGCGTTGGCCTTTCCTTGTTTCTTAAGAGAGCTTTCTTCTTCTTATCAATCAAGGGCTGCAGAGTCTCGCTGTTGGCCGCAAACCAGTCCTGCCTCTTATGATCCACAGTGCCGTAAACCTTTACGGCAGTTTTACAAAGAGTTTCCTTAAGTTTATTCCATTTATCATTTACTGTACAATTTTCTGGTGTATCAGTGAAAGCGTCTTCAAGTTGCTGTTGAAACTGAAAGCACTTTTCAGGATCATGAGTGTTAATAATATTAATCCTGGGGCTAGATTTGTGTTTAGCTGTGTAGATTCTCTTTGGTCTCAGTCTAACCCTTGCAACAACCAAAGCATGATCCGTATCACAGTCAGCACTGTGGTAACTACGAGTCAATGATATATGGTTCAGATGTTGTCTCCGTGTGATGATGAAGTCCAGCTGGTGCCAATGGCCGGATCTTGGATGTTTCCATGTGACCTTATGCATCTCTTTTGTTTTAAAAAAAGAGTTTGTAATACATAGGTCATTACTGGTGCAATGCTCCAGCAGCCTTTGCCCATTTTCATTCATGCGACCGATGTTGTATTTTCCAAGGCACACTGGCCATGAACTCGAGTCCTTGCCCACACGAGCATTGAAATCACCGAGCATATAAATGTAGTCGGATTTTGGAACTGCCTTGATCACAGAGTCTAACTCCTCATAGAACAAATCCTTCACATCATCAGAGGAATCGAGTGTCGGTGCATATGCAGTAATAATGGTGGCAAACCCACAAGAGGTTGCCAAGCGCAGGGATAATAGTCTTTCATTTCCTCCTGCTGGAATTTCAATCATTCCCAGTAGCGAATTCTTCACTGCAAAGCCCACACCGTGTTGCCTTTTTTCTGCCTGCCCTTTACCCTTCCAGAAAAAGGTGTAGTTGTTTTCCCTGAGTGACCCTTCCTCAGCGAGGCGAGTCTCCTGCAGGCCAGCAATATCAATGTTAAGACGATTGAGTTCGGCATCAATCACAGCCGTTTTTCTCACATCGTCAATATTGGTCAAGTCAGTGGAAAATCCTGGACACATGGTTCTCACGTTCCAGGTTGCAAGCCGTAGCTTGAGGTTTCTATTTATATTTTTGTTTGTACCTGGTGCATTGGTTTTACAGCCTGCGATTCAGATTTTGTCCTAGCCCCAAGCACCCATTGAAGCAGGCAGGCTGTGGCGGATCAGCACCCAATTGGCTGGGGGCTGCCCAGCTTGAGGCGGGCGGTAGCTGATCAGTGACACCTATAGGTGTCTCCCACCGTCAGAGGCAACGCGTGGCGCCCCATGTCTACGCCAACTGACAAGGACTTATAACCCGTAACAGTTGCCTCTCGCTTTGATTCCGAGACCAGTTAAGACCAGGGATGGAGTTATTGCCTCTCCATAGCACAAAGCCTGGGCTAAAATATAGAGATCATGTGTTGCCCATGCAGCATGATCCCTCTCTCGGCCTGCCTAGTTCACTCCAGAGGAAAGGTAACACCCCTACATCTGGAACAAGACAAGCTGCAGAAGCTGCCGGATCAGCAAAGCAATGCTCTAACTGTCCGCCTGTCGGAGCTTCGATCCTAGACCAGTCGCCAACCAAGGCTTAGGGCCTGGTCTGCCCTGCCATGACAATTTTGTCTTTAGCTTGCATTTCCTCGCACCAGGGTAAGGCTTGTACCCTCCCAATTGCGCTCTTCCGCCCGAAGCCGTTGGCACAATGTGGGGTGTCGGGTTTGGTAAGCGCCGCCCAACGTTCGGCGCTAACAGAAACCAGGTAGTACCGTCTACTGTTATACGGTAGCTCAGTCATATCTGACTAAGACCTGACTGTTATGACTAAGACCTGATGTTATCTTACCACTTGTATTATTGTCTACCTCTTGCTTGCTTGCCCTCAACCTGCCTTCCAGTAAGGTTTTATAAGAGTATCATGTCTTTTAACGTGGCCAAAATATTTCACTTGCCTCCTCTTTATTTCTTTCACTCATGTGGTGTTAAATTTTGGTTGGGTCAGTTGAAATAGTATTGACAGCAGATATTTGTGGAGCTTGTTCTTCCTCATTCAAACAAAAACATCCACGTGAGTGATTTCAATAGCAGCAGTAGCTTCAGATGAACGACATCCCTCTACAGTTGTTGGTGTAATGTTGATGCCATACTTGTAACCCTTGCTGCTGTAAGCTGGGCAGAGTTGTAGTAGGTGCCTGGCCATCCTGCCAATATTACCACATACACAGAGATCTAGTCTTGGACTTACAATACACATTACACTTCAAGCAGTTGTTTCCTGTCTGCAATAAAATAAATGCCTGGCTTGATCTTGCCTTCAAAGTTGACAGTCAGGATCAGTTTTAAAGTCACCCGACTGCCATTTTTTCCATTTGACCCAAAAGGAACTTTTCTAGAAGAATCTAGAAGCAAACCTTTCCTAACAAAATTTGGCGGACATGCCAAGCATTAGGTCATAGGTCACCGGAAGTGTTCACATACAAACAAATATGGTGTGACTGTGGCTAAGTAAGATGTGAGTTGTGTAGTGTTTTTATTTATGTGTGAGAGAGAGAACTTCAGTGAGAATGTTCTCTGGCTGTAGCTAGCATGTTGTTTATTTCATTGTAACTATATATCACCAGGATTTTGTTCTACACAAGATAAAATGGAAACAACAATGAACTTTTGTGATGACTGTTTTATGTGCTTTGTGCTTTCAACATACAAATCTACGCTTACAGATCTTTCAGTTCTTTTCTGTGGCTGTATACATCACCAGCTGAACTCACCATGGGCGGTCATGGTAGCATACTGGCTATACACTCACCTGGAGGCCAGGGGTTTGATCTGCAGGGGGTGAATTCTAGGTTACAACTGACACAGGCTCTCAGGTCCACCATGGGGACCAGTATATGCCTTGGGAAGTGAAGGCGGCTGGCATGCTACTGAGCACATCAGCCACGAGTGCTGGCTGGTCTATACACATATGGATGTAACAACATAATCCCCATGTACCTTCAAGCTTGTAGAAGTTTGTGTTTGTTTAACTCACCGTTATGTACATCATACATTAGCCCTTGTCATCCTCATCATCATCATCATCATCATCATCATCATCATCATCATCATCAGAGAGGCCAGTCTGAGGTCTGGTGTTAAACTTACGGCCGGTCTCTGTGGCTGAAGGGCTTGCGAACGCGGTTTGTGAGCCCGTATACCCGGGTTCGAAACACGGCGGTGCTGGTTTTTTTGAAAAAGGTATAGAGGCCGGTCGTTCAGAAAGCAATGGCAAACTACTGAACGTAACACTTGCCTAGTACATCAACAGCAGCTGAAAATGCTGGTGTTGACTGCAACGTCCCGTAAGGGATACGCAAAAAAAAAAAAAAAAAAAAATCACTTCACTACCTCTGGTTGTCGTCCTCATCATCATCATTAGCTTAGCCAGTCCGAGAACTGGTGTTAAACTCATCACATCATATCACTACACTATCCCCTGTCCTCATCATCATCATTAGCTTAGTCAGTCTGAGACCTGGTGTTAAACTCGTCACATCATATCACTACACTATCTCTGTCCTCATCATCATCATCATCAGCTTAGTCAGTCCAAGACCTGGTGTTACACTCGTCACATCATGTCTATCCACTATCCCCTGTTTCAATCATCATAATCAACTTAACCAGTCCGAGACCTGGTGTTAAACTTGTCATATGATATTACTCCACAATACCCTGTACATATGTACATAAGTATGACCAAGGCAACATGTAGAAAATGACGTATGTATCAATTACATGAAGTGACACATGAACAGATCACGTGTTGTACACACTTGCTATGTGTTTTTCCCATTTATTATCGCTGGATACACTGATATGTTTTATCACTAGAACAGGATCAGAACACGCTCCATGTTATCTGTCACTTCACTCAATCTTCGGCCGTTGTGAGTCACATAGATTTAGCCAGAGTACATCATGTATTTTACTGTCAGCATATTTTGTGTTTTCGTATACCCATATCGCTTAAAAAGTTGCTTAAAAGTTGACAGTCGACTTCATTGCACCGGGTTTTCATCCCATATGGCTCAGTCTCTTTCCGCAGTGCAGAAAGCATGAACTCTGTAGCTCCAGCAACGAGCCCCAGGATCTCCGAGAAAATGCACTCATGAACCGAAGAATGTGGCCCAGAATCGAACCCACAATCTTCGGAGCCCGAGTCAAATGGCTTGACCGAAAGCCGTACATCCATGTACATTCTTCATGAAAGGCATCGTTCCTAGAAGAATGCAGGAGTCAGCCTCCACGAAGGTGGACGTGGGACATTAAAGACACCCTGGCCATGACAATGTTTGAGACAGGGCAACTGGCCAGAGGTCAAGAGTCAGACTGCTGGGTTGTGGTGTTCTGTACAGGACCTGATGGCGGTCATGTAGACCTGTGCTTCTTCCGGGGCATCTCAGGGGTCAGAGGGATGTTGACTGACAATTTATTTTTATGTCAGAGGAATGTTGACTGACAATTTATTTTTATGTCAGAGGGATGTTGACTGACAATTTCTTTTTATGTCAGTGGAATGTTGACTGACAATTTCTTTTTATGTCAGTGGAATGTTGACTGACAATTTTTTTTTTATGTCAGTGGAATGTTGACTGGCATTTTTTGTATCAGTGCAATCTTGACTGGCATCCTTTGTGTCAGCAAAATGAGTGCACCTGCCATGATGTAGTAGTCTGTGTAGTGTCACATCTGATGAGTTAGTCCATGTGTTTTAGATGCTCCTACATTAGATAGAATGATACAAACTTCACATGTACGGTCATACTTCACTAGCAAAGATATCACATCAACAATGTGAAGAAATGTAATTAGTTTGTGAGTTTGTCCTTATTTGATCACTTGTCTGGTGGGCTGGCTTCATTGTTCTAGTTATGTTTGATCACTTGTCTGGTGGGATGGCTTCATTGTTCTAGTTATGTCTGATCACTTGTCTGGTGGGTTGGCTTCATTGTTCTAGTTATGTTTGATCACTTGTCTGGTGGGCTGGCTTCATTGTTCTAGTTATGTTTGATCACTTGTCTGGTGGGCTGGCTTCATTGTTCTAGTTATGTTTGATCACTTGTCTGGTGGGCTGGCTTCATTGTTCTAGTTATGTTTGATCACTTGTCTGGTGGGCTGGCTTCATTGTTCTAGTTATGTTTGATCACTTGTCTGGTGGGCTGGCTTCCTTGTTCTAGTTATGTTTGATCACTTGTCTGGTGGGCTGGCTTCATTGTTCTAGTTATGTTTGATCACTTGTCTGGTGGGCTGGCTTCATTGTTCTAGTTATGTTTGATCACTTGTCTGGTGGGCTGGCTTCATTGTTCTAGTTATGTCTGATCACTTGTCTGGTGGGCTGGCTTCATTGTTCTAGTTATGTTTGATCACTTGTCTGGTGGGCTGGCTTCATTGTTCTAGTTATGTTTGATCACTTGTCTGGTGGGCTGGCTTCATTGTTCTAGTTATGTTTGATCACTTGTCTGGTGGGCTGGCTTCATTGTTCTAGTTATGTTTGATCACTTGTCTGGTGGGCTGGCTTCATTGTTCTAGTTATGTTTGATCACTTGTCTGGTGGGCTGGCTTCCTTGTTCTAGTTATGTTTGATCACTTGTCTGGTGGGCTGGCTTCATTGTTCTAGTTATGTTTGATCACTTGTCTGGTGGGCTGGCTTCATTGTTCTAGTTATGTTTGATCACTTGTCTGGTGGGCTGGCTTCATTGTTCTAGTTATGTTTGATCACTTGTCTGGTGGGCTGGCTTCATTGTTCTAGTTATGTTTGATCACTTGTCTGGTGGGCTGGCTTCATTGTTCTAGTTATGTTTGATCACTTGTCTGGTGGGCTGGCTTCATTGTTCTAGTTATGTTTGATCACTTGTCTGGTGGGCTGGCTTCATAGTTCTAGTTATGTTTGATCACTTGTCTAGCAGGCTTGCTTCATTGCACCAATGAAATAATGTATGAAAGGGGAGATCGGAAGGACAGACAGGCCTGCATGCCCATGTGTTAGATCATTCTACTCATGTCTGATCTCATTTTACACTTAATGTAGGAAGCTCAGTTGATAGGTCGTTCTACTCATGTTTGATCACATTTTACACTTAATGTAGGAAGCTCAGTTGATAGGTCGTTCTACTCATGTTTGATCACATTTTACACTTAATGTAGAAAGCTCAGTTGCAACTCAACAACAGGAGTCACAATGGATCACTACATATCAAGGTACAACAGGGGTCACGATGTGCCACCACATCCTAGGGTACAACAGGAAATGTAATGGAACGAAAACCCTTTGCAGTGTCCTCATAATATGTGTGTGTGTGTGTGTGTGTGTGTGTGTGCATGCATACATTTCTGTGTGTGATCATTCTAGAGAATGTGTGTGTAATAGCTTACAACCATGATATTATCCATTGTGTTATTATTCATTGTACTGAGTATTACATGAAATGATTGTCATTTTGTTTATACATTTGATTAAATCCTGGTGAAACAACATTCAGACCACAACTCTCTGTCCCAAGTCTCTTGTCTGTGATGTGGTACAGTCTGCTTAATTGTATGTTGTTGTTGTCTGTGCTGCTGGTACAGTCTGCTTAATTGTATGTTGTTGTTGTCTGTGATGTGGTACAGTCTGCTTAATTGTATGTTGTTGTTGTCTGTGCTGCTGGTACAGTCTGCTCACCTGTATGTTGTTGTTGTTGTCTGTGCTGCTGGCCAAGAAGAAGTTGAAATTGAGATATTTGTAATTAGGTTGTTATATTTATTTCCCCCCATTTGGAATGAACAAGGTACACAGGGAATGGACATGGGGAATGGGCAAGGTACACAGGGAATGGACATGGAAATGGGCAAAGTAATGGGGAATGGACAAGGTACATTGGGAATGGGCATGTGTGTGGGGAATGGTCAACGTACATGGGGAATGGACAACGTACATAAGTTATGGACACACACCTACACTATGTTTACATTTTACGGATCTGTCTACAATAAATAACTGCACAATTTATTGCCTTGAATATTTCATTGCATCTCATAAATCGTATCTGGGCTGAAAAATATAACACACATAGTCACTGATGCTATAATGTTCATTGTCACATAACCCAAGCCAGTTTGGAAAATTCAAGGTCGCCGGATGCTTAGACGGTTTTCTGGGATGCTGTTCGAATGTGGAGCAATTCGAAGTCATGGCAGTAAGTAAAGCAATAACATGGCTCGAGACACAGACATTCACTAAGGCATGTTTCCTTAGCGACTCAATGAGCATGCTCAAGAGGATAGAGACGGTGTGGATCCGAAGAGAGTGGTTGTGGTCTCGGCTGGCAAAGATTAGTTTCATCTTCGTGCCAGGGCATGCAGGAGTACAAGGAAATGAGCGGGCTGACAAGCTCGCAGGTGAGGCTACTGTGGTGGGTGGACGCGCCATGGGCCAGGCTGACATTCTGAATGCTCTACAAGAAGTAAGACTTTTGCGAGAACCAAGTGATGACTGTGAATCTACAATCATGGTCAGACTGCGAGAACAGCAAATTAAAAAAGGGGTGGCCAAAGAAGAACACCATGCAGGAAGCCAAAGAAGATTGATAAACCAACACAGAACTGGTGTTGTTAACCGCTACACGCTGCAGGATTTGCTGAGGAGGAGATCCGAGCACTTATGGACTGAATTGATCGATGTGCAATGAGGATGATCTGTCGACTAACTAACTAACTACCTAACTAACTAAGTAACTAACTAGTTAACTAACTATCTAGCTACAACTAACTAACTAAACTAAACTTAGCTTAACTTAACTAACTAACTACCTAACTAACAAAACTAACTAACTAAACTAAACTATACTAACTAAACTATTCAGGCACTCATCCAAGGTAACATTCATTTCAATCAATCAGCCATGTGCCATGCCGGAAAGTGTGGGCGGTCATGACTCGCCATTTCATTCGATCACCAGAGTCGTGGATCAGCGTTCCTGTCTCGACCATGCCACATGACCAAGCCATCCAGGTATTTACTTCTCGGTCTTCCCCTTGGTCTTTTCCCTTCGATCTTGCCAGTTTCATTCATCTCAATAACCATATTTCTATTTCCTCCAAGCCTTTCCTAGTTTATTCATTTAAATTCCAAGATTCGTTGTCATACAACAGAGCAGATTCAATATAACATGTCAAAAGAATGCTATAATTAAAAACAAAATGTAATCATTCCATATCACAAAATACAAATCAAATCAAATCAACTTTATTTTAAAAGGGTCACAAATTGGGCACGCAGGCCCGTCTTACATTTGGCCCTTCCAATCACTCATCTTTCATTCATCAAGAGCATTATACATTCACATAGGAAGAAAAATAAATTATGAATGTTGTTAACATAAACAAGGCAAATTACCATGTTATGAGGCCCATCTCCCACCCCACCCACACACACCACCCACCTACACACACACACCCAGGGACACATACATACCCCACCAACCGACAAATCCCCCTCCAGCACCCACACTGACACACACACTGCCCTCACCTGTTCCCCCAACCCAAACACACTCGCCACCCACACAAACATCCCCCACCAACCCACACATCCCATGCCCACCCACATAAACATCCTAACCCACACACCCATCCCCCACCCACACAAAAATGCAGTAGTTTCTAAACTCAATGATTCCATAATAGAGTGTTTGTAAAACAGATTTGAAAAGAAAACAATATTTCTTCCCGTGATAACACAATTCTATTTGAAGTGGAGAAAATTATTCCAGCAGAGGACAGTGCATATATTTATGTAGTTTTGTTGTACACCAGATTTTCAGCGAACGATTTCACTTTGTCCATATTCCAGCTCTGGTTGTTTGTGTGGGGATTCAGACGTTGTTGTGACGTCCAGTTTCCAACGGAGCTTGTTCGGAGTCGCCATTCCGTCTTGTTGAGGCAATAAATGATTCACCAAAACACGTGAAGTAGATTGTGAGCTTTAACAAGAACACGACTACAAGAAACAAAATGGACGTTGAGGCTAAAGCCTTCCTCAGCACAGATAAATAGACATAAACCGACACAACTGCACACCCTCGCGTAATGGCACGACACATGATGAATGAATGAATAGCCAGTTCTGTGGTGAAGGCTTTGCCGGAACAGTTAGTAATTCCGCATAACGCGTTCGAAACACAGCTGCGGGTGACTTGGATGCAGACCGCCTTGCGTTGGTGTCACAAAATGAGTCAGTCATTCCGAAAAAAAATTCTTGCGTATCCGTATCCCTTACGGGACGTTGCAGTCAACACCAGCATTTTTCAGCTGCTGTTAATACTGTTAATGCACTAGACAAGTGTTACGTTCAGTAATTTGCCATTGCTTTCTGAACGACCGGCTCCCATGCCAGCATGTTATAACACAACGCGACACGGTCTGCTGCACAAATCGGTCGCGGCTGAGTTTCGAACGCCTGGTCCCCGGCTCACGACAAAAACTAAAGCAATGATAAAAAACCCTGAAAGTAAACTTGCCAAGAAATAACAAACAGCCACACACACAAATGCTGGGGTTGCCGATGACGTTCTGTAAAGGATAGCAACATACTTTGATTCAACGTCTTGTTGAGGGAAGATTGTGAGCCTTGCTGTTTGTGGAGTCCTGTGGAGTAGTGTGCTGACAGTGGTTTCGGGAATTCTCACGAAGTTTATACTTCACCTCGACCCCATAAGGTAGGCTCCAAGAGGAACATGATGAGATCAGAGAGATGAGTACTGACTCTTGTTTGAAATAAATGACACTTTAAAGTGCCCGCAAATAATATTTCCATATGGGATAACCCAAGTGCGTCGATTCTTAACTTGTGTGGGACAATAATTACATGGACTTATACAGTCAAAGGAAGGCATTATGTAGTTATAAAATAGTATTATATGAAATAATAATAACACATTTTAAACATCTCTGCAACTATTAAGATATTATTTATACTATTAAATTTATTATTTACAATAAGTTTAAAATCCGTAAACAATTTGCAGAAAATTTTAAACTGTAATTAAAATTCTACATATATTCTAAAAATAAGTAGTTTTTGACTTGTCTCCCCTGTAAAGCTATTCTATTCGTTGTGTGTGTGGATTATTTCCCATGCTTATTTTCAATATTCATATGCCACTTTCCTGTGCCAGTTAGATAGTCGAAGTACGAGGTGCTAAACAGCAGTTGTCATAATGACCAGCTTGACACACAGCCATTACTCCCACGCACAGATTCACACAAATGATTAAAGACAACAGTCACACGTATCGATTGCCACTCACAGAAGTAGAAGAAAGAAGTTGCCTCATTGATTCAAACGGTGAATGTGATCGAAGAGGATTTTTTCAGACCGCCTGATCCTAATCATTCATTGTGATCATCAACTGGCAAACATGATGAAAAAATAGCAATGGAGAGACAAAGTGATAAATGTCCCTGTGAAGTTAGCAGGTTATTTAATCGGTACAAGAACAGGTTTGGTGACATGCGGATCTATACATTTATTAAGATCACAGTGATAATGTGATCTTTACGTTCGGTTTATCAGCCCGCACAAAACACATTTTTGGTTTAGTATAGTTGGCTCAATTATTAGTTAATAGAATATATCAGGGATTCGTGATTTTAAACATTAAATTGATTTAAAGTTACTACAGCAATATGGCCTTTGTATTCCACTCGTTAATCTCCAAATTAAAAACGTATGGTTTCCAAGGCACTTTTGGGTTTGTTTTCTTTTTGCTTAATAAAAAAAAACAACAACAACAAAACACACACGAACACGCACACACGCACACACACACACACACACACACACACACACAATATAATTATTGTTATTCATTCATTTAGTAGCATGTCATTTACAGATTCTCGCTTCCGTAACAACCTTCCGGAAAACTCGATCATAAGCAAGACAACATGTCCCGCGTCTGGTACACCCATCTGGAGATCATCTGCCACACCCAGCACCAACTTCTCTTTGGCCAACCTCTTTGTCTCTTCCCAGGCATATATCCCTCCATTATTGGTCTCTCCAAACTTTCTTGACGTTTCAAGTCACCAAAATATTTCAATTTTCTTTGGTTTATCTTCTTTAATAGCCAACCTTCTTCAATATTCAGCTCTTGAAGTATGGATGCATTTGTTCTTTTCTTTACCCAAGATATTCTTAGAACTCGTCTTTAACACTTACATTCAGAGGCATTTATGCGCTGTTCAGCTTGTTTAGTAAGTGTCCAGGTCTCACAGGCGTAGGTTGCAATGGGAAAGATGCTAGTTAGTTAGTCGACAGATCATTCTCATTGCACATCGAACCATTCAGTCCATAAGTGCTCAGATTCCCTCCGCAGCGTGTAGCAATCAATCAATCAATCATGTGCCATGCCGGAAAGCGTGGGCGGCCATGACTCGCCATTTCACTCGATCACCAGTGTCGTGGATCAGCTCATTGTTCCTGTCTCGTCCATGCCATGTGGCCAAGCCATCCAGGTATTTTCCTCTCGGTCTTCCTCTTGGTCTGTTCCCCTCGATCTTGCCAGTTGTCACTAAGTTCTCCAATCCATTTCTTCTCATAACATGTCCAAAATATTTTGACTGTCTACGTCTAATTTCTCTAATCAGTTTACGATGTTCATTTGTCTCCTGTAGTACTTGGTCATTGGTTTTTCTGTCTGTCCATGGTATTCTTTGCATTTTCCTCAGAAACCACATTTCTGCAGCCATCAGATGCTTTTCAGCTTGACTGCTCATTGTCCAAGTTTCACATCCATACAAAAGAACAGGCTCTATGTATCTACTCAACACTCTTTTTCTCGTTTCAATTGACATCTTCTTATTGGTCAGAATGGTTTTCATCTTGCTAAAGGCTACTTTCGCCATGGCGATTCTTGTTCTAATCTCTTCAAGGCATCTCCCATCAGATGTTATAACTGTTCCAAGATAATTGTACCGATTCACTTGTTGAAGAATATTTCCATTTACTTGTATATTACATTGTGGCACTTCTTCCTTCCTACTGACGACCATAACCTGAGTCTTTTTACAATTTAATTCTAACCCCAGTTGCTCACTGTGTACAACAACCGCATCTACTAATTATTGCAGGTCCTGCTCATTGTCTGCAATTAATACTGTATCATCTGCATATCTAATGTTATTGATGTTTCGTCCTCCAATGCTGATTCCATTTATATCCTGTACATTTCTGAAAATATTTTCACTGTACAGGGAAAAAAGATCTGGAGACATCACACATCCCTGCCTAACACCTCTCTTAATTGGCTGATACTGTCCCACTTCATTATCAATCCTTATTGCAGCTTGTTGTTTCCAATATATGTTTTTTATAAGTCTAATGTCGTGTAGCGGCTATCTTAAAAATATAACATTATTTGGTTCTATTTATATTAGTGGGTAACTTTTTCTAGTGCACGGGATTTTTGCGTGTGAATTAGTTTTCCCTATTACCATTCATTAGCACTTGTAATTTACGTCCCCAAGTCAAGGACGAGAAGTCAGCATTTTAACCCAACTGACCCATGTAGTAGTTGAAGGCGCTGTTTCGGTATCAACACATCGGATGTTGAAGAACGAGAACGCTTATCCATTCGGCCATGGATGGTGATCTATTATTACTATTAATGTGACAAAATATTTCAAAACGTATTATTTACATAATTAGGTCTCATTGTCCCGAACACGGTGATATATGGTTGCTAAGGTCTTTGTTGACAAATAAACAAGTTGCATTGGCGTATGTGTTTTAAAAAAAAACTGTGATTTAAGTGTTAAATCATACGTTATCAAAGTTTGTTTTCCTCTATTCTTATTAAATGATATAACTGTCACACACTCACACATTAATATCTCGACTTAGAAATGACCTTAAGACTTGAATAAGGCGCCGTTGATTTATTTTGTCAAGACGTATCCAACCATGCAGGTTGCATAATTGACAGATATTTAAGAGAATGTTACTAACGTGGCTAGTATTACGCGGAGAAATGAACTTTAAAGGGAAGACAATGAGCTAAATATCTGGATGGGTTGGCCACATGGCATAAAAAAAATCTGGCAAGTTTACGTTCAGTAGTTTGACATGGTATAATCATTCATTCATTTAGTAGCTTGACCTTTGCAGAACCTCGCTCCCATAACAACATTCCGTAAAACCTCTCGATCATAAGCAAGCTGCCCCGCTTCCGATACACCCAAGCCTTTGGAGATCGCAATTTGTGGGGAAGCATGATAGCCCACTCCATTCGACAAGGCACTGGATGATGGTGATTATTTCAAGGCATGAGTTACGTACCCCATCGTTGTTAAAATATATTCTATCGTATGTAGCGAATTTGTTCTTGCTCTGTGTTTATTCCATGTCTTGCACTGAGAAGTATTTAAACTCATATGGGGTTGTGGATTTAGTAATATTACTACCCGAGATCTCTGTTACATCAGTACTGGGGACTATTACTAATAGTTATTTATTTCTTCAGTGTAAGCGAGTTTTGTTTCCCTATTATCTTCCATTCTTTCTATATGCCCAGTCTATTAGCCTTCATGATACCAGTGATTAGCGGGACTTAAACAGATCATAAATGTCTTTGTTGCTTCTTCTTTTTCACTCTCCACTTTGTGTATCCCCAATGGGCCCAGATTTAACGTTATAATTGAATATTCAAAGTTTTGTGCTAAGTTTAATGTCTGTTACCTTCCATACATACCCTAGTGGTATAATAGCTCATCTAGCCGTCTGTATTTTTATATTGATAACTTTTTAAGTTCCACCCTCCGTTTCTACAATGCAAACTAAGTTACTAAGTATGATTCTGCCTTGAAGTCAGGTTTCTTAAAGGAAAACTGGTTTATCATTTGCTCGATTTAAAGGCATTTGATTGTGTACAACATCAGAAGCTTTGGGAAACATGAGGAATATGGGATTTCCATCACATGTAATGCAACTCATAAAAATGCTCTATCTAGACCAACAAGCAGCAGTTAGAATAGATGGCGAGGCATCAGATTGGTTTGACATCAAGCGGGAAGTGGGAATGCTCCGAATGCTGTGATGTCGGTTCCTAAATCAATCAATCAATCAATCAATCAATCAATCAATCACAGGTCGAAAGTCTACAATACTGGTCATGATATAAGCAAATAGAAGGACGGCGCCTATTATACGGATGTGTCTCTGGGACATCCGCGTGCAGACATGCTGGAGATCATCCAGTACTGGACACATCTCTCCCAGGTTCGCGCCACGGTTATAAGCATCGGTAGGGAGGTCAACATGATGGCGGTCCAAGAGCTGTCGCGATGCCAATAGCGACCGCCCACTTCCTCTTGAATAAGGAGGAAAATTACTAAATGTTTTTGTTACTAAATGTTTTTGTTACTAAATGTTTTTGTTTTTTGTTGTTCCGTTTCGTTTTGTCCTGTCTTGTCCTGTCTTGTCCTGTCTTGTCCTGTCTTGTCCTGTCTTGTCTTGTCTTGTCCTGTCTTGTCTTGTCTTGTCTTGTTTTGATTTTGTTTTTTGGTGTATTTATTTTTCATAAATAATTCCCGGTGAGTACCGGGATTTATTTTAAAAAATCCACCTGGACTTCCAGTAATAAAATGTCCCCTGGTCTCTGGGTTGTGAGTGTGACAACACCGGTCTGGTTCTCGGTGGTTGTCGATATATTTTAATTGGGGTTCGTGATTACCTTCTGTATTCCCTCTTACTAGATCGTCCCCAGGACGGTTCCCGGACGACCCTTCCCATATGACGACTGTGGACACAAGAAGACACCTAACTGACTATAAGAGAACAACCTTATAAAAGGCGAATCCAGAATCTTTATTGGAGATTCCGACTCGAACACACAGACTAACAAACCAACAGACAGACATACAGCAATGAACGGTCAATTGGGTGAGAGTAGTCTGCTTGACATTCTCAGCATCCCACATAGGTCTGTCAGTGTAGTATCTAGGGTCAGTGTCTAGACTGAGGTGGTAAGACACATTTACCTGATCCTGTATGATGCCTCCTGGAGCCTCGGAACTTGACCAAGTAAAGTTCAGCAACCACTAGCCACTTGGCTTTTAGCACCATCGAAAGTCACAGCACACAGCCACAGGTCCACTGCACCCAGCCACGGACCAAGGGCAAACAGGCTCTCAGGAATCAGCCATGGGTCAACAGCACACATGCCACTGCAAACAGGCAGCCGCCCACAGGATACAGCATCGGATACAGCACACCGCAAAGGGCACTCGCCCACAGCAACATCAAAGGGGTTTCTGTAAGCAAGAACACGCCAGGTGTACACATCCATCACACCCTTGCACAATACACACTACATCAATATGCATCTACACTAACATCCTACTCATTGTGGTCAGTTCCTCCAGCTCAGGCCACAATAGTATTATGTCTGACTTTCCAGACATGTCTCACCTACTGATTAAGTTACTACTCCTGGTAATCCTAACGTAGGTCAATAGCTTTTCAGCCACTAGTCTTATATCTAATAGATAGTAGATATGATGACAGGTTCCATTCATGAGGATGGCAGAAATCCATACCTCCTACAGAAATCATCAAGTGTTATGGTCTAGATAATTTTTCTTAATCACAATCTGTCTCATCAGAAAAGTAGACAAGCATATCAGGATATCTCAGGTAAATACTCCATGCCACCTCCAAGGTTAATGAAAGATACTCAAGCGACATTGATAACCAACCTAAAATACTGAATCAAAGATCAGACAAACACCAGAAGAGTTTCATGTTCTTGTGTTGGTCGCTTCCCACCTTTCTGCCTCGGATACTGGGATTTCTGTTGTGTGTGGGTGTATGACTATATAGACACTCATCAACTGACTAAATTCCTTTGGCTGCTTAGGAATTGTGTCGAATCAAACATCCCAAACAATCGAGTTATAATGAAAGTATAGAGACAATAGAAAGATAGACCCGCCTGACAAAGTATTCCCTTCTCATTAAAGGAAGTATCGAGTCAGACAACACTGATGAAATATCCACGCGATACATGAGTAGCTGTTTCCCCACCGCTATACTGGCCCACGGTTCAATCCCTAGTAGGTGTGAGGATATCTTTCCCTCTTCTGACTAAGCCCAGTTAAATAACAACAGGCCTATGGGGCGATAATCACTTCCCAGCTTATAACCTCCTACATGGGTTTCACCGTAACGAGAAACGCATGTGATTCTCGTGCCATATGAGGCTGACTGACAAGTACTGTTTCCCACAGCCACATGATGATGATTGAAACGTACTAATGTCGACCTCATTCATTAAGGGAATCTATTAAAGAGGAATTCTTCTGTCAGAACAATAATTCCCTCATATACCCCATTATTGAGATAGGGCGTCGAATGTGTTGTTAAGTTGCTTAAACCAGACTGTTCCACTAAGCTGGCTAGCACAATAGTCAATACATTCAGTCTTGTCTGTTGAATACTGGCCTCAGCTTAATATAGGTCATAGTACACACACGGGCTTGCGACACAGCTAGCATGCCTGGTCGAGACTGAACTTACAGCTGCTGTTCGCTGACCAGAGGTCAACGTGTACATATCGGTCAGAGCACAGGCTACGGCGCAACCGCCCGGCCTGGTTAAGAATTGACCTACAATTGAAATACAAACTTTAGTTAAGCGACGCCAAGTCTAAAAGTGTGTTACCTTTAAAGCTTAGGAACAAATATACAACAGACAGCGACCCGGTAGGTTCATCAAGCCTTGGGCTGTAGGTCCACTCTCTGGATCCCCAAAGGTACACCATGATACAACTGGTCAAAGACACGGCCTCTCGTCTTAAGGGCAACAATGTCACCACTGTAGATCAATCTCTGATACCATAAGAGTTGCACAGATTACAGCTGGCGGACACGGCCGTGAAAGGATAGCTACAACAACACCCTTAGCTGTAGAACATTCTCCGGCTTCCCTTGATGCCACTAATACAACTGGCTATCGAAGCGGCCACATTTCTTGATGACTGGCTACCGAATGGCCTCTTCGTGTCAGCTCCGGAAGAACACACTCACGAAGTCTCCCGAAAAGCTTCGAGCACATACCTCACGAAAGTGAAGGCAACCCAGCATTCCCCGAGTTTTATCTGAATGGGCGATTTACCACAGAAAAGATCTACGCACGCCCCAAGAGTTGAGTGTTGATTTTCGGTACCCGTGAAATTCCTTACGATCCCGATAATAACATCTCAAGGACCCAGAAGACAGTCCTGACTCTTTTTACTCGGAAATCCCCCCCCCCCTTTTCATCCGCCTTAAAATGTGGCCTAGCCACCGATACGGGGTGGGACAGAGTGAGTACTGTGTTGTCCCGTCTGAGACCAACATGCGTTTCGCGACAGTGAGATCGGACGCCCGTGTGTATTGTTGCACACGTAAAAAATCCCTTGGCAGTTGGAAATCGAAAAAGAGTAGCCTAACGGCGCTGCCCGGGCAAAATTTCGAGTTAAAAATCTACCCAAAGTATTTCAGGATCCTCGCGGATGCAACGGAGTTCGTGCATTGAGCTGAGTTTCTCCAGACTCAGGTTTGAATTAGGAGGAAAACGGAGCACTTATGGGTTAAACCGTGTGCCGTGATGTTGATCCAACGACTTGACATCAAGCAAAGGAGTCCGTCAGGGATGTGTGCTCTCCCCCTTTTTGTTTAACCTTTACGCCAAAAATATAATGAGAAATGTAAGAGATGATATAAATAGGGAGACATATGTTGCTCTACATATCGGTGGTTATGACATACCAGAGATTCGATATGCTGATGATACAGTATTGCTATCCACAACACAGAATGGCATAGAAAACCTAATTATCTAAACCCAGTTGAATAGTGAAGATCACAACTTATATCTTAACATAGCAAAAACAAAGATAATGCATACAGATAAAACTACTATAGAGAAAGAAATATAAGTTAATGTGGAATTTTGGAAGTGATTTTAAAATTCGAATATCTTGAGTCATTGATTACCAACAATAGTGACACAATAAAATAAATTATAAGACGAATATCTATTGCTCTTCAAAGACTAAAACAACTGAATAAATTGTGGAGAAGGACAGATAGAACTACACAAATTAGAATTTTAAGAGCATGCATCTTTCCCATTGTAACATACGCCTGTGAGACATGGACACTTACTAAACAAGCTGAACAGCGCATAAATACCTTTTGAATATAAATGTTATAGACGAGTTCTAAGAATATCTTCGATAAAGAAAAGAAAAAAAAATGCATCCATACTTCAAGAGCTGAATATCGAAGAAGGTTGGCTATTAAAGACGATAAAACAAAGAAAATTGAAATATTTTGGTCACTTGAAACGTCAAGAAAGTTTGGAGATGAATGAATCACCAAAAAAGGAATAGATTGTGAGCTTTACTGAAACAGGATTACAATAAACAAATTGGGCGTTGCTTCCAAAGCCTTCGTCAGCACAGAACAAACAAACACAAACCGAGACAAAACTACATGAAACATACTACATGATAATATTAAGGGTACTTACCTGAATCTGTATCCTATCTTGGAGCGACTGACACTCGTTAGAAGACTATCAATGGATTGTATGAACCGGATGTATGGTCAACGGGTCAAAGGTCAATACCGTCAGAAGATCAGGTATTGGCTAAGCCAGTCGGCGGGAGAATAAGCGGGAAGAGGTGGGGGTGGAGAGGCTCCAATGTTAGCGGAAGGTGAAAATTAGGATAGGCGAGGATGTCTCGGACGCAGTAAGCAATTAGCAATTTCTCGTTCCACACTCGAAACACAGCTGCGGATGATTTCATTGCGTTGGTCCTCACACAGGGGCATGAGTGGCGGTCGCTCAGAAAACGATTGCAACCTACCGAATGCCAACCTGCCAAGAAACCCCAAACGGCAAACATGATGCTGAGGTTGACTGCGACGTCCTGCAAAGGACATGCAACTACCTTTTTGGTGGACTATACAAATAGGGGATGGGAGGGGGTGGGGTTTGGAAGTTAAATGAAGCTGTGTTTGACATTGAGGCCGTGAGGGGAAAGTGAACCTAACTGGAAGATGAGACGGTTTTCCAATGTCTTACGATCCCGTTCGTTGGATGCACACGATTTGATTGCCGTGACCTGTATGTCAGCCACGCCACAGTGGTCAGGACGATTGAAGTGCATGGATACTGATTTCTGGGCGCCACTGTTGATATCAGAAAGGTGTTGCCTAAATCTGTCAGCAAGATGTAAACTTATCTACCCGATACATCTCATGTCACAACGTGTGCAAGTAATCGCATAGATAACGTTGCGACTCGTGCATGAGAAACCCTCATGAATGTGGAAAGTAGTCTTAGGGAATGTCAGACTCTGGGTTTGAAGTACACGTGGGCACGTCTTACAACAAAAAGACAAGCCACCGTACCAGGAAGAGGCTTGTGAGGTTGGGGTAGACTGCTATGGACCAGCACATCCCTGAGGTTACGATCCCGCTTGTACACCACCAGGGGGAGGGGGGCCTATGAGAAGACATCCCGAGTGGTCAGGTCCGCCTGGAGAATGGATAGATGTCTCAGGAGGATATTCTTGGCAGCAATATTGTGGTGATGGTAAGTTAGTGAGAGGACAGGTTTATTATTGCGTAGTTTCGGCCTGGAGGAGAGAGCCTCAGCACGACAGATGGACTGGCAGCGGTGAGAGCTGTAGACAGAACATTCTCAGGATAGCCTCGAAGGCGAAAGAAATCCAACATTTCGTGGGCTTTTTGATAGAAGTCGTTATTTTCCAGACAGAGGAGGAATGCGCGCGAGTCAGTTGGTTTACAGTAAACCGTCGTGCCTAGACCCGCGGAACCTAAAGAGACTTTTAGGTCTAAGAAGTTGAAGGTCGACGAAGAAATGGTGGAGGTAAGTTTGATACTGGGATCTGAGGCAGTCTGAGTGGGGAATGGGTGTATAGCGTGAAGTCACATCTAAAGTGAAGATGTGGTGCTGAGAAGGGGTTGTGATACCGATGGAATCGAAGATAGAGGTAGCGTGGTTGGTGTCTTTTATATACGAAGGGAGAAAGTTTGGAGAGAACAATAATGGAGGGATATATGCCAGGGAAGACAGGAAGTGGAAGGCCAAAGAGAAGATGTTTGCTGGATGTGGTGGATGATTTCCGGATGAGTGTATCGGAGGCGGGACATCTTGCTTATGATCGAGAGGTTTTCTAAATGTTATTATGGGAGCTAGGTTTTGCAAATGGCATGCTACTGAATGAATGAATGAATTAATGAATTCCCGACGATCGAAATCCTCATGTCGTATTTGTTCCGCTGCGGACTTTCACGTTGTACATTTTTTACAACACCGGATATCCGGTTTGTGTAGCGTTATTAAAAAGCTGACCGTTGACTGGCGCTGATGCTATAAACAGAGTTGTGTCGACAGTTTAAGGAAACTTATGCCGGTAATCATTATTTGTTGCTAAACCTAAGTGTATATATTGGATTCAATCACATCAGTAGGGTGAGGAAGTTTTCTTTTTGTGTTGAACTTCTGTATAACGCAAGTGATAAGAAAATAATGCATAATTAGTGTCGTTTGTTGGGGTATATTTTGTGTTTCATCTGACGCCATCAAACAGTCTTACTCTCTTACCACTGACTACCTGTGTTGATTCTGTCAGAGATTCAAATTATAAGGTAAGTCAATGGCTACACATGTTAGGTAAAATTGGTCCCCATACAGATATAATATTGTCATGTGATTAGAGTATAATTATAAAGCGGCAGGCCAGGTCTCAGATTCTATGCCGCTACATGAGATGGGGGTGGACATTATTGTTTCGAAGTGACTATTCGGAGTATTCGCAATAGAATTGCGAATAGAAAAAAATTATATTCGCAATAGAAGTAGGTCACGTGATTATTCCTATGCATGTAGCTATATTATACAGTTTTGTTGATGTGTTAACGTGTCCTCAGTAGCGTAGTGATAAGTGTCTCTGCCTGTCACACAGGAGCTCGAGGTTCGATTCCTCGTTGGTTGAAGTAAATTTTTTTTTTTTCATTTTCAGCAAATACGTACAAATGTTAAACATTAGGAACTAAAATATAGAACTGAGAAACTCGAAGCATGTGAATAAAGTGTGATGAACGAAGCATATTACTGTCAGCTTGGACCAGCAGAATTATCAGTACTTACAAAGTAGGAGAGTAATGTAAACAACATGGATGACACGTAACAGTAAGTGAACAGAAACGAAAGTTAACAATTCTTGAACTCGCCTGGGGACACAATTATTTGTAGGGATCATTATTTGTATTGGGGATATCCGTTCTGGAAAATTATTCTTGATATTTAAATAGGACTAACGTAATGTAAAAATAAAATGGGATGCCAGAAGAACGGACAGAAGTAAGAAGAAGGGTGATTCATTAAAAATTACGGATAATTCGGCAGAATTACACTCGCAACAGTGAACATTCCTATTTAAACCACCTTCTTAGACTTCTTAATGGCTCAAACTAAAATTGACTTCTAAAATTCTATTGCCAATATAATTTTTCTCTATTCACAGTTCTATTGCAAATATAATTTTTCTCTATTCGCAATTCTATTGTGAATAGAGCCTCCCTTATTGTTTTATTACACTTCTTGTCGCCTTGCCATCCCAGACATTTCCTTGAAAATAAAATGGTGTCTTACTCATATTTGCGTGGACAAGTCAATATAGTTAATGCTGTTAATCAGTTGTGTATATTCTATATTAATCTACCTACAATTTTTCAATAATTCTACAAAGAAAACAATAATATATTCCGGCTAGATATGACGAGTCATATCATAGATAATTCATATTGTATAGAATAGATTATATCACAATATTGTTGACTATATTATGTGTAAAACCATTATCACTTGACATTTGAGGTATATGTAATTAACAAGAAAATGTATCAATTAAAATACACAATTTATCAACAATTAAAATACACAATTTATCAACAATTAAAATACACAATTTATCAACAATTAAAATACACAATTTATCAACAATTAAAATACACAATTTATCAACAATTAAAATACACAATTTATCAACAATTAAAATACACAATTTATCAACAATTAAAATACACAATTTATCAACAATTAAAATACACAATTTATCAACAATTCAAGTAAGCACCTTGCCATCTTGACAGACGATAGTTTGTTACATTGTGCTTAAAAGAAGGCATAATTACCATGCCGGTTGTGAATGTGACTGATCAGACCAATTCACCCTTTAAATATTCATTGACAATGCATGCATGTGAACACATGATCATTACCACCATCACACACCAAATTACATCTCACAAGCTCAGTGTGTGACCTATCTGTAGCGTGTTTCTTCCACTATTGTAAGCATACTTTAACCGGAAACCATTTTCTGCGCTTGCGCAGAAGGGTTTCGTCGTGTCGACACATCATTGACTATTAACATACTCTTTGTATATCTCATTGGATATATTTAAATAACTCGTGACAATAACGAATTACCATCTCCGCTTCCGGAAAAATCATTCTGCAAATAGCCAGCGTTTGAGATCAACTGTGTCATTGACATAACTTTGATATTTGCCAAAGTGTAAGTAATTTAATTTTTTAAAGCTGTATTTGTAAATCTTTGGGTAATTTGAGATAGATTTTCGAATTCTGCATCCATATGTACATAAAGTTGGAGATTTTCATCGTCAATCGTCATCCATTTGTGGTTGAAAAAAAATTGTTTCCGAGGAGATGTTATTTCACCTTTTATGGAAACCCAAGATGGCGGCGCCAAGCGTATCGATCAGAGTCTAGCGAGCAACTTACGTGAGCTTATTAATTGCACTGAAAACATGCAATTTGAACTACTAAAGTTAAAGAGAATAGAATTTTAGAGATTATTAATTATTTATCTGTAAACTTTTACTCTTTTTTATCATGTAACATGGCAAAACAGACAGAGGGGCAAAACATTAGTTTTGAAGTCATGTTGTTCATGTGTTCTTATTGTCTCCCCCCATTTTTTTGTGTGCGTTCAATCTCGTATGGGCGAGTACTCTTTACATTACAATATTTATTTATATATTGTTAAATTACTGTAATGGAGAAAATTCTGTTACATGAATATTTTTTTAATCTGCAACCATTTTTTCTTGTATTTTTGCATTTTTTTTTCTCGTTTAATCAGGCAAGGGCAATAGTCTGCCTGCCTGTTTGGCTTTCTGTATGTCTGTCTGGCTGTCTGTCTGTCTGGCTGCCTCTCTGTATCTCTGTCTGGCTACCTCTCTGTATGTCTGTCTGGCTGCCTCTCTGTCTGTTTGGCTGCCTCTCTGTTTGGCTGTCTGTCTGGCTGCCTCTCTGTCTGTTTGGCTGTCTGTCTGTCTGTTTGGCTGCCTCTCTGTTTGGCTGTCTGTCTGGCTGCCTGTCTGTCTGCCCCTCTGTCTGTTTGGCTGTCTGTCTGTTTGGCTGCCTGTCTGTTTAGCTGTTTGTCTGTCTGCCCCTCTGTCTGTTTGGCTGTCTGTCTCTCTGCCCCTCTGTCTGTTTGTCTGTCTGTTTGGCTGTCTGTCTGCCCCTGTCTGTTTGGCTGTCTGTCTGTCTGTTTGGCTGCCTCTCTGTCTGGCTGCCTGTCTGTTTGGCTGTCTGTCTGTCTGCCCCTCTGTCTGTTTGGCTGCCTCTATGTTTGGCTGTCTGTCTGTTTGGCTGTCTGTCTGTTTGGCTGTCTGTCTGTTTGGCTGTCTGTCTGTCTGCCCCTCTGTCTGTCTGAGCTGGTACAAAAGAGTACGCAGTACACAGTGAGTACAAGAGGTGCAGCAAGAAACTGTGAGTCCAACTGTGGTCGATCATGCTGTCTTTCTGTATTTCTTTCTGCAAATCTTTTTCATATCATGGCCAATCTTCTTCTCTTCTTCTTATTCAGCGTTCCGAGTCATTGAGGTTCTATGCTGCAGATACAATTCGTCTCTTGGTTGACCTTCTCTTGCCAGTCGTTGATTCCAAGTGCTTGTATATCTCTCCACCGTCTTCTTGGTTTACCTAGGGGTCTACGGGCAATCTGCAAAACAAAAGTTTTTATTTGTTAAAAATCTGTTTAGCACGAACCATCAGATTTTAAATTTGAGTATTTACTAATGAGACCACCACCAAAAGATAGGCCTTGAGAAACCGAATCTAATGGTACCAGGATGATGCATGTATGTCAATTAGAAGCGAAGATATGCAACTTTGAGTGTCGTGATTGTAAACACATAAATTAATTAATATAACTAATTGGCGGCCATTTTTTTTTTGCTAATTAGATAACGTTACATCATATGTAAACATGATTTAACCCATTATGTGCGTAGCATCCATCCGCATAATACAAGATATTAATTTCCAGGGTTTAAAGCTAATATAAAGAATACACTATATAATTTATATAATAACTAATTGGCGGCCATTTTTATATGCTAATTAGATAACGTTACATCATATGTAAACAGGATTTAACCCATTATGTGCGTAGCATCCATCCGCATAATACAAGATGTTACTTGCCAGGGTTTAAAGCTAATATAAAAAATACACTTGGTAATTAATGAATATAATAATTAATTTGTGGCCATTTTTATATGCTAATTAGATAACGTTACATCATATGTAAAAATAGATGACATGAGCAGTTAGGCTTCGCTACACCAATCGCAATGATGTATGGTTGCTAGGATGTTCGTGTTTGGTTGCTAGGATGTTCGTTTAAAAATAAACAAGCTATGCTAATAAGAACATAAATTTTGATAAATTCTGCTTGGCCATGAGCTGGACACGAAAAAAAGATGTGCAGAGGAGATCTTTTGTCTCAATTTCTGCGTTAACGATCACGACACTCAAAGTTGCATATCTTCGCTTCTAATTGACATACATGCATCATCTTGGTACCGTTAGATTCGGTTTCTCAAGGCCTATCTTTTGGTGGTAGTCCCATTAGTAAATACTCAAATTTAAAAATCTGATGGTTCTCGCTACTATCTGCAATAATCTTCTCCTTTGTCTTTATTCCATTTCTGATCTTTGCTTTCCGTGCAACATGTTCAACAGCGACTTGCTCCTAATGTGCAGTATCAATCATGTCCTGCTTACACACATTTTTGTATCATAGTAGAGGCAACCCTGAGATCTGTTACCCATCTGTAATTCACCAAAAATGATGTCCTTTGGTATTCTACCATCATCCATCCATCCTCCTAATGTGTCCTATCCATCTAAGTCTACGAAGACTGAGCATGGAATAACCCGTCACATAACCTAATCTTTCCAATACTTCAGTTCAGTATTTGTGATTTTGTCTTGTCACTTAATGCCAAGTATTCTTTACAGACACCACATATGAAAGCTGTTTAAACGTTTCTCTTGGTGTGAGTAAGCTGACCAGATCTCACTGCCATAAACAATAGTATTAAGGGCACAGGCTTAAAAGACAAGGACTATTGTTTTGGCAGTAAGCTTCCTGTTCTCCCAGACAATTTTGTTAACCTGTTCATTGTTTTTGCTGCCGTACCAGTCCTGGTGTTGATTTCCTGATCTAGGGATAGTTGAATTAAACAACCCCATTGTTTACCCTTTACAGGGCAGATGCTTGTCCGTTTTTTAGCCCTGAACGGGCAAGATTTTTTCAGGTTCGGTAAAATTTCGGGTTGCGTTAGTAAAAACATCACAAATAAGGTGTTAGTCAACCGATTTTAGTTAAATAAACAACACAATGAAGGGAAAAGCATGCAGAATATGTTACTCATGTGATTGTTGTTGGTAATCCATATATGAACACAAATATTTACGAAATACAGCATGTTGTTTGTGATTTTCCGTCATCTATACGGCAATTTACAAACACATTTTCAGAATCATAATCACTTTCTTTAAAGTCCGACTCAGACTGCTAATGCAAAGTAACGCTTTTCACTGATATCTAGCTGCGATTAATAGTCAACTTCGTGCCCTTTAAAGTTACTTAAATTGAACCTAGCGAAATCTTGGCTATCACTTGAAGAATCGCCGAAATCCATTTTGAAAACTATGCGTAAAAGTCCCGAAAACTATCAAAAAAAGTCTGTAAAAGTCCGTTCAAATTCATAGTAAGCGTTTACAAATGGCGGCCACGTTGTCAAGCTATCGGCAAAAGCGAAATTAGCCGCCGGAAAGCCGAGAGATCGCGTTTTTACAATGCATTAATAGTACGGGCGCGATCGGCCGATCTGCTCGTTTAAGGGATCCGCCGCAAAAGGACGTTTTGCCCTGTAAAGAGTTAAAAGAGAGAAAGGGCGCCCAATATGAGTAACATAATCTTGATCGCTAAAGCCAAATCACTACTATTTGCATTCAAAGCCTTTATTTCATAACAATTAACAGTCACGTACAAATCAGACTCTATACTTATTCTCAAACTTTTTCTTTCACAACTTTGAAATATCCATGGGTATTGGGTTATTAGAGTATCACGAGATCAACCTAAAAAAAAACAAGTAACACTCTTCAGACTCCGCATGGGACACAACAAGCTGAAATACAAGATGATTAATAAACTGATAACAGTAGGAGATACTGATGATATCATTGGCACCTTGCCGTCTTGACAGACGATAGTTTGTGCTTTAAAAAGGCATAATAACTTTTAACTATGGCGGTAACGAGTGTGACTGATAAGGCCAATTTGCGCTGTAAATGTCCGTTCACAGTGGGTGCATGTGAACACGTGGTCATTTCCACCATCATGCACCATCTTACGTCTCAAACGCTTGGTGTGTGACTTTTCTGCAATAATTTTCTCCTTTGACTTTATTCCATTTCTGATATTTGCCCTCCATGCAACACGTTCAGCGGCGACTTGCTCCCAATGTGCATTATCAATGCCTGTATCAATCATGTCCCGCTTACACACATCTTTGTATCGTAGTAGAGGCCGACCCTGAGATCTCTTACCCATCTGTAATTCACCAAAAAAGATATCCTTTGGTATTCTACCATCATCCATCCTCCTAAGATGTCCTATCCATCTAAGTCTACGAAGACTGAGCATGGAATAAACTGTCACACAACCTGATCTTTCCAATACTTCAGTATTTGTGATTTTGTCTTGCCACTTAATACCAAGAATTCTTCGCAGACACCGCATATGAAAGCTGTTTAAATTGTTCTCTTGGTGTGAGTAAGTTGTCCAGGTTTCACTGCCATAGAGAAGAGTACTAAGGACACAGGCTTGATAGACAAGGACTTTTGTTTTGGCAGTAAGCTTCCTGTTCTCCCAGACTCTTTTTCTTAACCTGTTCATTGTTGTTGCTGCCTTGCCAATCCGGATGTTGATTTCCTGATCTAGGGATAATTTGCTATTTACCACTGATCCTAGATATGTAAAATGGTCTACTATCTCTAGTTCAGCGTCGTCAATAAAGATTGATGGTACCCCATGTGCACCTTGTGACATAATCTGTGTCTTCTTTTTGCTAATTGTTAAACCAAATTCAGAACAAGCATTGGAGAATGCAGATAGTAGACATTGCAATTCTTCCTCAGAGTGGGTTGTAACTGCAGCATCATCTGCAAAAAGCAACTCTCTGATCAGTACCCTCCTAATTTTGGTCTTAGCCTTCAATCTCTGAGCATTGTAGAGGCCGCCATCTGAGCGTGAGTGAATGTATATACCACCATCCTGATCACGAAATGCATATTTCAGTAGAAGTGAAAAGTATATTCCAAAGAGGGTGGGAGCTAGTACACAACCTTGCTTAACTCCACTCTTGATTTCAAATTCTTCAGAAGTTGCACCATCAAACTTGATTATACCCTTCATGCCTGTGTGGAACGATTCCACAATGGACAGAAGAGTTGGTGGGCAGCCAATCTTCTTTAGTGCCTTGAACAGACCCTCACGACTGACCAAATCAAATGCCTTTGTGAGGTCGATGAAGGCAATAAACAGTGGTTGATTCTGTTCACGGCATTTTTCTTGCATTTGTCGCAATGAGAATATCATATCAGTGGTAGACCGGTTCTGTCGAAAGCCACACTGTGATTCGGGGTAGACTTGATCTCCTAGGACTTGAAGTCTGCGCAGAACAATTCTGGCAAATACTTTTCCAACAATACACAGAAGTGAGATACCCCTATAGTTGTTGCAGTCGCTCCGATCGCCCTTGTTCTTGTACAGTGTTATGATGCTTGAATCTTTGAAATCCTGTGGGACTTGTCCTTCACGCCAGCATAGCTCTATTAGCTGGTGGATCTGTATAGTGAATGTGTCTTGCCCACTCCTGATAACCTCTATTGGAATCCCATCCTTACCTGGAGCCTTGCCAGATGCAAGTTCATTTATAGCACACTTAACTTCTGTTATGGTGGGAAGTGTGTCCAGGTGGTCAAGAGTTGGTAGAGCCTCTATGGCGTTGAGGGCATTATCCGCTAGTTTGGTCTCACTTGAGTAAAGCTCCAAATAGTGCTCTACCCATCTGTCCATCTGCTGTTTCTTATCAGTGATGACTTCTCCAGTCAAGGTTTTCAATGGTGCACTTCTTTTGATCACTGGACCACAGGCTTTCTTTATTCCTTCATACATGCTTCTTATGTCTCCCTTATCATTTGCGATTTGAATGGACTCACATAACTTGATCCAATAATCATTTGCACACTGCCTGGCAGCCTTTTGCACATCCTTCCTAGCTTGCCTTAGCTCACTCAGAGTGTTACGCGTTGGTCTTTCCTTGTTTCTTAAGAGAGCTTTCTTCTTCTTATCAATCAAGGGCTGCAGAGTCTCGCTGTTGGCTGCAAACCAGTCCTGCCTCTTATGATCCACAGTGCCGTAAACCCTTACGGCAGTTTTACAAAGAGTTTCCTTAATTTGACCCCACTTTTCATTTACTGTACAATTTTCTGGTGTATCAGTGAAAGCGTCTTCAAGTTGCTGTTGAAACTGAAAGCACTTTTCAGGATCATGAGTGTTAATAATATTAATCCTGGGGCTAGATTTGTGTTTAGCTGTGTAGATTCTCTTTGGTCTCATTCTAACCCTTGCAACAACCAAAGAATGATCCGTATCACAGTCAGCACTGTGGTAACTACGAGTCAATGATATATGGTTCAGATGTTGTCTCCGTGTGATGATGAAGTCCAGCTGGTGCCAATGGCCGGATCTTGGATGTTTCCATGTGACCTTATGCATCTCTTTTGTTTTAAAAAAAGAGTTTGTAATACATAGGTCATTACTGGTGCAATGCTCCAGCAGCCTTTGCCCATTTTCATTCATGCGACCGATGTTGTATTTTCCAAGGCACACTGGCCATGAACTCGAGTCCTTGCCCACACGAGCATTGAAATCACCGAGCATATAAATGTAGTCGGATTTTGGAACTGCCTTGATCACAGTGTCTAACTCCTCATAGAACAAATCCTTCACATCATCAGAGGAATCGAGTGTCGGTGCATATGCAGTAATAATGGTGGCAAACCCACAAGAGGTTGCCAAGCGCAGGGATAATAGTCTTTCATTTCCTCCTGCTGGAATTTCAATCATTCCCAGTAGCGAATTCTTCACTGCAAAGCCCACACCGTGTTGCCTTTTTTCTGCCTGCCCTTTACCCTTCCAGAAAAAGGTGTAGTTGTTTTCCCTGAGTGACCCTTCCTCAGCGAGGCGAGTCTCCTGCAGGCCAGCAATATCAATGTTAAGACGATTGAGTTCGGCATCAATCACAGCCGTTTTTCTCACATCGTCAATATTGGTCAAGTCAGTGGAAAATCCTGGACACATGGTTCTCACGTTCCAGGTTGCAAGCCGTAGCTTGAGGTTTCTATTTATATTTTTGTTTGTACCTGGTGCATTGGTTTTACAGCCTGCGATTCAGATTTTGTCCTAGCCCCAAGCACCCATTGAAGCAGGCAGGCTGTGGCGTATCAGCACCCAATTGGCTGGGGGCTGCCCAGCTTGAGGCGGGCGGTAGCTGATCAGTGACACCTATAGGTGTCTCCCACCGTCAGAGGCAACGCGTGGCGCCCCATGTCTACGCCAACTGACAAGGACTTATAACCCGTAACAGTTGCCTCTCGCTTTGATTCCGAGACCAGTTAAGACCAGGGATGGAGTTATTGCCTCTCCATAGCACAAAGCCTGGGCTAAAATATAGAGATCATGTGTTGCCCATGCAGCATGATCCCTCTCTCGGCCTGCCTAGTTCACTCCAGAGGAAAGGTAACACCCCTACATCTGGAACAAGACAAGCTGCAGAAGCTGCCGGATCAGCAAAGCAATGCTCTAACTGTCCGCCTGTCGGAGCTTCGATCCTAGACCAGTCGCCAACCAAGGCTTAGGGCCTGGTCTGCCCTGCCATGACAATTTTGTCTTTAGCTTGCATTTCCTCGCACCAGGGTAAGGCTTGTACCCTCCCAATTGCGCTCTTCCGCCCGAAGCCGTTGGCACAATGTGGGGTGTCGGGTTTGGTAAGCGCCGCCCAACGCTCGGCGCTAACAGAAACCAGGTAGTACCGTCTACTGTTATACGGTAGCTCAGTCATATCTGACTAAGACCTGACTCATGATACTGATGAATGTAAGTGTGAAACTGGTGAAATGACAGCTCAACATTTGTTGCAGCAGTGTCCAACATATGCAGAACAGTATTTAGCCTACACCTGCTCCATTTAAGGACAAACTGTGGAGATGTCAGCAATCTTGGGACTGCTTAATTCTTACGTTACTGTTCATGTCAATCAATCAATCAGTCATGTGCCATGCTGGAAAGCATGGGCGGTCATGACTCACCATTTCACTCGATCACCATAGTCATGGATCAGCTCAGTGTTCCTGAGTGTTGTGTGCGTGGGTGGGAAATATGTGGTCAATGGAGACGTGGCTGGGGGATGGGTGGTTTGAGGTGTGGATGGGGAGAGGATGTGTGGGTTAGGATGTGTATGTGGGGGAATGTTTGTGGGTGGCGAGTGTGTTTTGGTTAGGGGAACATGTGAGGGGAGTGTGTGGGGGATGGGTCGGTTGGTGGGGTATGTATGTGTCCCTTGATGTGTGGGTAGGTGGGGTTGTGTGTGGGTGGGGTGATGTATGGGTAGGTGGGAGATGGGCCTCATAACATGGTAATTTGCCTTGTTTATGTTTACAACATTCATTTCACAATGTTTATTTTTCTTCCTATGTAAATGTATAATGCTCTTGATGAACGAAAGACGAGTGATTGGAAGGGCCGAATGTAAGACGGGCCTGCGCGCCCAATTTGTGACCCTAATAAAGTTGATTTGATTTGACCATACCATGTGGCCAAGCCATCCAGGTATATACTTCTCAGTCTTTCCCCTGGTCTGTTCCCTTCAATCTTGCCAGTTGTCTCTAAGTTTTCCTATCCATTTCTTCTCATAATATGTCCAAAAAATTTTGACTGTCTACATCTAATTTCTCTAATCAACTTACGATTATCATGTCTCCTGTAGTACTTGGTCATTGGTTTTTCTGTCTGTCCATGGTATTCTTTGCATTTTCCTCAGAAACCACATTTCTGCAGCTATCAGATGTTTTTCAGCTTGACTGCTCATTGTCCAAGTTTCACATCCATACAAAAGTACAGGCTCCATGTAACACCTCAACACTCTTTTTCTCGTTTCAGTTGACATCTTTTTATTGGTCAGTATGTTTTCATCTTGCTAAAGGCTACTTTCGCCATGGCGATTCTTGTTCAAATCTCTTCAAGGCATCTCCCGTCAGATTTTATGACTGTTCCGAGATAATTGTACCAATTCACTTGTTGAAGAATATTCCCATTTACTTGTATATTACATTGTGGTATTTCATTCTTCCTAATGACAACCATAATCTGTGTGTTTTTTTACAATTTAATTCTAACCCCAGTTGTTCACAATGTGCAACAACCACATCTACTAATTGTTTCAGATTCTGCTCATTGTCTGCAATCAATACTGTATCATCTGCATATCTAATATTATTGTTTTGTCCTCCAATGCTGATTCCATTTATATCTTCTACATTTCTAAAAATATTTTTACTGTATAGGGAAAAAAGATCTGGAGACATTACACATCCCTGCCTAACACCTCTCTTAATAGGCTGATATTGTCCCACTTCATTATCAATCCTTATGGCAGCTTGTTTTTTCCCATATATGTTTTTTATAAGTCTAATGTCTTTCCCATCAATTTGTAGATCTGCAAGCATATCCACCATGTTGACATGTCTAACTGTATCGAAAGCCTTTGTGTAGTCAATAAAGCAAAGATGTATATCTTTGTTTACTTCTATAGAACGTACAGCATTTACTGTACCATTTCCTTCTACAAACCCACATTGTTCTTCCCCTATTTCAGGTTGTATTTCTTCCTCACTCTTTGCATAATAATTTGTAGCAAAATCTTTGTGATGTGACTCATTATACTAATTGTTTTATGTTGATCAAATTCCAAGGTTCCTGATTTCTTGGGGATTGCAATAAATACAGAGTTACATAATTCAGGAGGTATATCTCTAGTATCATATAATGTGTTCAGCAGTCTGGTGACTTGCTCTAGTCCATATTCTTCTAAAGCTTTAATCATTTCATGTTACTGCTGTTGTTCATAACTTGGCAAGTTTACGTTCAATAGTTTGCCATTGCTTTTTGAATGACCAGCTCCCATACCAATTCGTTAAAACCCAGTGCAACACGGTCTGCTGCCAAATCGCTTGCATATTTACTACTGTATTTGTAAAAAGACTCATCAAAATAAATAATTTATTGTCAATTATTGTTTCACATGATCATATTAATATTCAAAATGGCTGTCCTTTATTATAAATAGAGCCAAATCATATTACATTATTTAAACATTGAGCACAACCCACTACTGGCAACGCTGATCGTATTCCGGTATGAACCTAAGGCCTTGTCCACGTCAATCCGATTGATGTGGACAAGGCCTTAGGTTCGTACCAGAATACAATCAGCGTTGCCAGTAGTGGGTTGTGCTCAATGTTTACATCTCAAATCCAGGAAAAAAACCAAATATTACATTATGTTGAATAAAAACAAAACCAAGTGCCATGGAACCCGTCAGGCATTTTTTTCTTTCTGAGGTTAGTGGATTTTCCCCAGGGCATGCAGGAGTGGTCTGAAACAAGCAGGCGGACAGATTGGTTGGGTCTGCACCACTTGGAGGGGTTGTGGTGGATGATAAGGCAGATGTGGTCGAGGCCCATTGAATCGTGTGTATAGTGCAGAAGAGTGGGTAGATCATCATGGTCTGGTGAGAATTGTGCTGCAGGGAGTGACCAGAGGATCTGGCCAACACTCACATCTCAGAGGAAGGGCCAGGAAGACACATAATCAGACTGCTACTGGTACCATTAATATTGGGACACTTCACTGACTGTTGAATATGAGGCCGGAGCACATATGGGAATGTCCCTAGTGCTGTGATGTGAGTTCTTGACTCAACTCAATCAACTAATTACATTTCACTGTCTCATTTACAGACTTGAGATTTGCCACAACCTAGCAAGCTGACTTCTCATCATGAGTGATGATTCTGGTGTGCTTGATGATCCAGATCCTTGTGATGTCTATCAGCCTGATGACTCATATGAGGAAGACAATAGAAAGTACCAACTAGAGGCGTTGGCAGAAGTATGTAGTATGTGCAAATATCTCAGTTGATTTTAACATTCTTTTAGTATTTGTCTTTGAAGACATTTATCATGAACTGTTAATTATCATTTATTTGCAATTTGTGTTAACCTTATGGATTATTAGCTGGCATAATCATCATCATCAAGTGCCTTGCCAGCTGGCATGGGCGATCATACTTCCCCACAAATTGTGATCTCCAAAGGCATGGATAAATACATGTGAATTTTCTCTTGCTGTCTTCCTCTGTCTCTCTTTCCACAAATATTTCCAGTTGTCGCAACATGTTCTGGTGTTTGTCTTCTCATAATGTGACCACAAAATAATGACTGCCTCTGTCTGATGTTTGTGATACGCTGTCTGTGAGACTTGGCATTCCTCAAAATGTCCAGAGTAGATCAATATGGCTGTATGGATGAGATCACTTGCTCTTAAACATTCAGTGTGCTGATGCTGAGGTAGTGTGTTCAGTCCCTACATTGGTAAAGTGGACTAAAATGTTGACTACTCGTCCTTGACTTGGGGGCGTAAATTACAAGTACCTTTAAGTTGGAGTGGGTTTGCAAATATCAGTTGACTGCAGTAGAAGTAGGAGACATGTACGGAATATGTTCAAAGCCAGCCTTAAAACAAAAGTCTGGATTGGGAACCAGGAAATGTCTGATTAAGTGGAGGAGGTCACGTGATACTGGCCACATGACCCACTGAGATCTGATTGGTCTATAAACTGTATGTGGCTAGCACCTGTTGTCCAGTGCACTTGAGGCATGTGAAAGGTTTCTTGACTTATTTGCCATTATTTATGATTGATAAACAGGTCCATGCAGAAGGTTCATCAGAGACATCACAAATGGCATTCAATTCTTATAGTCCATGCTATGTGGCATTGGTGATCATGTCTGTCCACAGCCTTCTGTCTTGTGTACTAACAATAATTTCTGATACCGATGTTCCTCCTTGTCATGATGTCAGACTGCGGAGCATCTCTCATTGTCTCCCCCTGTCTCTCTTCCCCTCCAATTTTTCTGTTGTTACTCCAGCTACCTCCTTCTCATGACAAGCCCAAAGAATGTGGACTGTCTTCTTCTGATGCGAGTAACCAGTTCTCTTTGTGAGTTAACGTCTGTCAAGTTATCGTCATTACTCTTGTTATCTGTCCAGTGTCCTCATCATTCTTCTGTGAAACCACATCTCTGTAGCTTCCACTTAATTACTCACTTGTCTACTAACTGTCCCTGACTGGCTTCCACACATCAGGATTGGCTCAATATAGCTCTTATACCTCCTGTATTTCCTCACTGTGATTGACATCAATATATTACATGAACGGATTCAATGAAAAACAAAATGTAGTTTTTAACCAAACATGCTACATAATCACATGAACAAGTGAAGGCAAAGGGGTTATGGACGCAGTTCGTAATCCTGCATACCCATGTTTGAAACACCGCTGCGGGCGATTTGGCAGCAGACTGCCTTACATTGGTTTTTTTTTTTTTAATGAAATGGTATGGGTGCCTGTCATTCAAAAAGCAACAGTAAACTACTGAACGTAAACTTGCCCAGGATTCACAAACAGTCAACAAATGCTGGGTTTGACTGCTACATCCTGTAAAGGATATGAAACTAACATCTTTTTGTTATAATGTAAATTCTCATTCACTGAGCATTGGAATTGTGGAAGATACCATGAAACAAAACAAATATCACAATGACCATAGTTTGGTGATATATCGTCCTTCTGTCCAAATGATAGGTCAAATTTGGTGGTATATTATTCTTTGGCACTGAATCAGTTAAATATCCCTGTGAAAATGCCGGTTTCTCTTATATCGGGCCTTGTTTAGGAATAAAGACATTGGTGTCAAGCAGGGAGATTTGGGACTTGAAGACTTTGTGCAGGCCACAAGAAGACTGGTGAACCAGCATGGAACTAGGGTGATCAGTGGCCACACAGTTGTAGACATTGTTCTACTGTATATTTAACTGTCAGTGTTGTCTGTTCTACTGTATATTTAACTGTCAGTGTCTGTTCTACTGTATATTTACCTGTCAGTGTCTGTTCTGTTGTTTGTCCATCAAGAATGATGATGACCACTCATTTCATCCAGTGGGGTTGAAGGTGTGGAGCCGTGGGTTCTAAGATGGCTGATAAGGCCTATTTTGGCTCGAAATGTTCTTTGACAATGTGGGCAAAGAATGCTTGACGTCTCTGGAGGAGGATTTCCTGCAGTGGTTTTTCTGTCCTGCCTTTTCTTCACAGCTCTTGCAGTCCTGGTTGCCTCACATATGACTGCACCTTTGCGTAATGATGCACGCCACGAATTTCGGTCACTGGCTGCAGCCTCCCAGGTGTCATGATGAATTCCAAAAGCCTTCATTGAAATTTTCAGAGTGTCTTTAAAGCGTTTCCTCTGGCCACCTTGGGAGCGTTTACCACAACGCAGTTCGCTGTAAAAAATTCGTTTAGGGAGCCTGTGATCTGGCATGCGAGTCAAGTGACCAGCCCAACGAATCTGATTCTTCATCAGTATAGTGTGGATACTGGGCATGGATGCTCTTTCTAGGACTTCAGTGTCTGGAACCTTGTCTTGCCATTTAATCTTCAGTAGCTTCCTTAGGCAGACTGTGTGGAAGTGGTTTAATTTCCTAGCGTGTCGCTGATAAACAGTCCAGGTTTCACAAGCATATAGCAGTGTGGATAATACAACTGCTTTGTAGACTTTTAGCTTTGTTTGCAGGCTTATTCCAGTTCTGTCCCATGCATTCTTGTACAGTCTGCCAAAGGCCGCACTGGCCTTGGAGATTCTTGCATTCACTTCGTCATCAATTGTGGCAGCTTGTGACACGGTGCTGCCAAGATAGGTGAATTTGTCCACAACACTTAGTCTATGATCATTAACTTTGATATTCGGAACAGTGTGATTATTCCCTGGAGCTGGCTGGTACATAACCACAGTCTTCTCCAAGTTGATATTGAGCCCAAAGTTGGCACAGGCATGTGAGAAAGCTGAAACATTATGTTGCATGTCCGCCTCTGAGTTGGCGTATAGAGCGCAATCATCAGCATACAGGAGCTCTCTGACGGTGTCGCTGTTAATTTTGGTTTTAGCTTTCAGCCTTCTGAGATTGAATAGCTTTCCATCCATACGGTAGTTGATGTCTATTCCAATGTCGTCGTTCTCTAAGGCATTCATCAACATGGCTGAAAACATGAGGCTGAACAGTGTTGGTGCCAGGACACATCCTTGCTTCACTCCATTGGTGACAGGAAAGGGTTCAGACAGTTCACCATTTTCCTGTACTCTTGCCTGCATGCCATCATGAAATAGCCGCACTATTTGGACAAACTTTTGTGGACAGCCATATTTTGCCATAATCTTTCACAGTCCTTCTCTGCTAACTGTATCAAAAGCCTTGGTAAGGTCAATGAAAGTGGAGAACATTTCGCAGTTCTGTTCCTGACATTTCTCTTGCAGCTGCCTTGCAGCGAAAATCATGTCAACAGTTCCACGTTCTTTTCTGAAGCCACATTGACTCTCAGGAAGAAGACCTTGATCGAGATGGGCCGTGAGGCGATTGAGAAGAATTCTGGCGAGTATCTTCCCTGCAATTGAAAGCAAGGAGATGCCTCGGTGGTTGTCACAGGATTGGCGGTTTCCTTTACGTTTGTAAAGGTCGACTATTGACGCATCCTTGAAATCTTGTGGCATGGTCTCGTTCACCCATATGTTTGTAAAGACTTGGTGAAGCTGCTTTGTTAGGACCGGCCCACCTGCCTTGTATATCTCTGCTGGGATGGAGTCAGGACCAGGTGCCTTGTCGCTGGAGAGTTGCTGGATGGCTTTGTTTACTTCCACTATGGTTGGCAGGTCATCAAGTGTCTCATTGGTGGGAACTTGAGGAAGGCAGTTGATGGTTTCATCATCGAAGAAGGAAGTTGCATTTAAGATTTAGCTGAAATGCTCTGCCCAGCGTTGAAGGATTTCTTTCTTATCGGTGACCAATGTTCCCCCATCTGCACTGAGGAGGGGAACTATGCCTGGTGATGTAGGACCATAGACCACTTTCAGTGAGTCGTAGAAGTTTTTCATATCATGTCTTTCAGCAAAACCCTGAATTTCATCAGCTTTGCTGCTCAGCCAGGAGTCCCGCATGTGCCGAAGTTTCTGCTGCACTACTCTCTGAATGTTCTTGAAAGCATCTTTTTTTTATGTTGACTTTGGGTCATTCAAATGTGCCTTGAGGAGAAGATGTTTCTCGGCCAGCAATTGGTTGATGTCTTCGGAATTTTCATCAAACCAGTCTTTATGCTTTCGGGGGGCTGGACCCAGGATTTCCATAGCAGTGTTGTAAATTATGTCCTTTAGGGCTCTCCATTCTGTTTCTGTATCCTGTTTAGCTGCAGTATTGGGCTTGAGGCGGTCTTCCAGCATATTTTCAAACGACTGCTGCATTTTCTTGCTGTTTAGGCGGGTGACATTTAGCTTTTTTTTGCATTTTCGCCCCTTGAGGACGCCGTGGTGGCCTGATGTGAATGTTTATTTTTGAGACAATGAGACAATGGTCTGTCAAACATTTGGCACCACACATGGATTTTGTCACTCGAACGTCTTGTCTGTCACTCCTCCTGACGATGACATAGTCAATGAGGTGCCAGTGTTTCGAGTGAGGTTGCATCCACAATGTCCTATTTCTCATGGGGAGACGGAAAATTGTGTTCGTAACCAGGAGATCATGTTCGGCACATGTCTGAAGGAGGCGGAGTCCATTGCTGTTACAATTTCCGACTCCATGCTTTCCAATAATGCCACTCCAAGAGGTGGTGTCCGTGCCTACTCTGGCATTGAAATCCCCAAGGAGTATAAGTTTGTCTCCTTTGGGAACAGATGTTAATACATTGTGCAGGTCCTCATAGAACTTGTTCTTGACATCATCTTCGTTGGTCATAGTTGGTGCGTAGACACTCACAATGGTTGCATGCTTCCTTCCATTCAGCAGGGGCAACTTCATGGTCATGAGCCTGTCATTTATAGCCTTTGGAAATCCAGCTAATTTGCCGACCAGGGCCGACTTAATGGCAAATCCCACACCGGATTGGCGCCTTTCCTCGCTTTTCCTTCCACTCCGGCACCTATTTCACAGATTTGGCCTTCTTTTGCAAGTCGTCTCGCTCAAGGCTGCAATGTCGATGTTGTACCTGCCCAGCTCTCTCCCAATCAGTACTGTTCGTCTCTCTGGACCCGTCTCTGTCAAGTAGGGTGCGTACATTCCAAGTTCCAATTGTTAAGGGAATATGGTTTACTCTTTTAGCTTTGCTTGTTTTATCTTTCTTTGTATGTCGACCGCAGTTAGGGTACCCACCAACCGCGGCTAGCTGGTTAGGTAATGATGGAGTAGACAATGTTTAGGGCATCTGTTTTAGCCCCTTCCTCATGCTATGGAGGTGAGCAGTGCTTTCCTATAGAGGGTTGCTCAGGGGCTGCCGAATCCCACTGCCGCTTCGGTCAGTAGAAGACGACCATATGGCCTGAGCCGCCTGTGTGCAGGTCTGCGACTACGGCTGCCAGCGTACCCACACCTGCCGCTTCGCCGCTCTCTCATCGCCACAGGGCTTGAAGGTGATATATGACGTTGGATGAAGAATGACTTGCGCGATGACTTGGATTAAAGTGAGGAAGAGTTGCGCAATTCGTCGACCTCACTCTCTCACCTGAGTCCATCTGAGTCCAGTGGCAAGACAAGTCGAGACGACTGGAGATGAATACAGGTGCAGTAGATGACCAGGGCGCTTTACGTGCCTTGCCGTGCTTATTACGTTCCACAATGCTTTTCAGGTAAACGCCGTCTTGCCCGTTGAATCAGGAATGATTTCTTCCGCGCAGTCTGCCGAATCCTGTCTTCACATGCTGGGTAGGCATACCCTAGTTTACCTCTTGGTTTGACACCAAATCGGCTACCCATGCCTGGTTTAGCCAGCCTCTCACAGCTGTTGCCCGGGGGGTGGCCGCTGTCGCATGCTGACAGCTACTAGGAGCCACAGGCACGAGCTGGGTGTCAGGCTTGGACCAGTGGGGGATGGGTCCTGAAAAGGACATGATAGTCATCCTTACCAAAGGTGCTACCAATGCCTTACACCCCGTACCCCCCCCCCCCCCTGTTCTACTGTATATTTAACTGTCGGTATCTGTTCTACTGTATATTTAACTGTCAGTGTCTGTTCTACTGTATATTTAACTGTCAGTGTCTGTTCTACTGTATATTTAACTGTCAGTGTCTGTTCTACTGTATATTTAACTGTCAGTGTCTGTTCTACTGTATATTTAACCATCAGTGTCTGTTCTACTGTATATTTAACTGTCAGTGTCTGTTCTACTGTATATTTAACCATCAGTGTCTGTTCTACTGTATATTTAACTGTTAGTTTCTGTTTGACTGCATACTTCTCCTGCCAGTGTCTGTTTTACTATACACTTCTCCCTATTGCTAGATTGCAGCAGCAGAAGATGAGTACGCATATAGTAGCACCAGCAGTGAGGAAGACAATGCTGAGGGAGTGCAGGATAGCTGTCAAAGGTTAGTGGCCAATAAGGTTATTTCTGGGTCTGTGTCAATGTTCTTGTCATTCTTGCTGGCTCCGGTTGCAGTGAATTTGTTGTGTGGGTTGTATGGGTCATCATGGCGAATGTTGTGGGGTTTGCCATTCTCAGTGGTTGTGGTTGCAGTATCTTTGTTGTGTGGGTTGTCATGGCAAATGAGGGGCATGTCATTCTCAGTGGTTGTGGCTGCAGTATCTTTGTTGTTGTTGTGTGGGTTGTATGGGTCATCATGATAAACTATCATGGTCTATAAAGAATGCAGCAGTAGATCACTATGTCACCTTGATGTGTTTCCCTGTATCAGTTGCACCTCAAACCCATTCTCTGCACTCACGATCCGATGTGACTATTACCTTGTGCCAGTCCGACATGTCCTCCACTACCTTTACCCACTCTTTTCAACGATTGATGTTCTCTATTTCACACACCTGGCATATAGATATTTCTGCCTGTGCCATCCAGGACCTGCCTCTTCTCAGTGTATAACCCTTGACCATATCCATGGCTTCATGCAACAACTCTCAGGTACCTGTTGGCTTGAAGGACCCTATGCCTATCCGCCATTGTTGGTAGTGCCAGGATATGCCTCATGCATATAACTGGTATGTCCTTTATGCACGCCAGGATCACCCGCATGGCCGTATTCTATATGCGCTCCAACCTTTCATGGCAGCTCTTTGATACTGTCAGCAGCCCCAAACCATACTCAATGACAGAAATTATTAACTGATGAAAGAGCCTGTACAGCATCCTTTGCTCTACCCCAGTTGCTGCCGTAGCCCTCAATGCATTAAGTCCCCTACCAGCCTTCACCAGCAAAGCTTCCACATGATCCATAAAAGACATACACCTGTCAAAGGTGATTCCCAAGAACTTCAATTTACTCTGTCTACTAAGAGGACATCATTCAATTTGATACATGGGACATCTGCCTTGAAGATTTGGTTATCTAGGGAGTACCACACAACCAATGCCTTGTCTGGATTTATTATAGCCCCTGAGTCCATGCACTACTCCACCACCCTGTTTACTGCCGACTGTAAGTCTTTAGCCATTCTCTCTTGTCTCTTCCCTGTCTGTATACCAGCACATCAATTCCTGGTGCTTCAATTGCTGCGACTTTGCTGGTGCATACATTAAAGAGCACTGGGGACATGGCAGATCTCTGTGGCAGCCAAGGTGTAATAGTACAGGGATCAGAAGTCCATGAAACCACGCAAAGTGTGATTTTATGCTCATAAAGTATTGTCGCAATCCATCTGTCAATGCAAGGGCAAAGCTCCATGTCCAAAAGAGTGTATATCAAACGATCATACCTGACCCTGATGTAAACGTCTTCTAGGTCAGTTTCCAGTAATCGTTGTCTGCAGTATTGTCTTCCCATCAACACCCCCACACTAGCATCATGGCACCAGGTCATGGACTCTATCAACCTATGGCCAGGTTTTTGTGCCAAAGTATTTGGTCGGAACAGTGACTTTCTGGCCAGCTCTCTGTGATTTCCGATGTGCAGTGGAAGTTTTAATGTGAAAACCCTTACAATTGAGACAGTTTTCCACCCTTATCCAAGGAGACCAGGTGTCTGATCTCACTACCCAAGAGAGCAGGGACAGCGGGTTTATCAGATGCCATTAGAAACTGCTGGTTCCTGAGAGCACATTCAGCCTTATGCTGGAGTCATACCACTTATAAACTAGAGGTAGACACTGATAGCTCTCAGCCATACCACTTATAAACTAGAGGTAGACACCGATAGCTCTCAGCCATACCACTTATAAACTAGAGGTAGACACTCTCAGCCATACCACTTCTGGACTAGAGGTAGACACTCTAAGCTCTCAGCCATACCACTTATAAACTAGAGGTAGACACTGATAGCTCTCAGCCATACCACTTATAAACTAGAGGTAGACACCGATAGCTCTCAGCCATACCACTTATAAACTAGAGGTAGACACTCTAAGCTCTCAGCCATACCACTTATAAACTAGAGGTAGACACTGATAGCTCTCAGCTATACCACTTATAAACTAGAGGTAGACACTCTAAGCTCTCAGCCATACCACTTCTGGACTAGAGGTAGACACTCTAAGCTCTCAGCCATACCACTTATAAACTAGAGGTAGACACCGATAGCTCTCAGCCATACCACTTATAAACTAGAGGTAGACACCGATAGCTCTCAGCCATACCACTTCTGGACTAGAGGTAGACACTCTAAGCTCTCAGCCATACCACTTATGAATTAGAGGTAGACACTGGTAACTCTCTGCTATACCACTTATCCAGTTGCATCAGTGAAGTGATCTTCTAAAATGGACATTGCTACCCATGTTATACATTTCTCCTGTTACAGCGAAACACAGCAGGAGAGCTTCCAGCCTGACGTGAACCTCGTTCCTCCCACACAGCCCTCATGCCCAACAGATGGAAGCCAATATGAAATTGCGTCCTTCCTGGAGAGAATGTTACGTCTGTCAGAAGCGCACTCTCATCAAGGTAATATATTCTTTTCCTTCTGTTTCCCTTCACTGGGGTATACACCGTCAGCCATCACTCCAACACCCCCCCCCCCCCCCCCCCATCTTTAGCTATCCCATGCTGCTCTATCCATGTCCTTCTGTTTCCCTCCACTGGTATACACCGTCAGCCAACATTCCAACACACCAACCCCCATCTTTAGATATCCCATGCTGCTCTATCCATGTCCTTCCCTTATTGTCCGTTTCTGTTTCTACTTCTCTTCCCTGCAAGATCTTAGCTAGTTACAATGGGTCGCCGCAGGAGCTACGGAGTTTGTGCTTTGTGCGATGCTTTCGGCAGGCCGCCCTGGCACCCTGCCACCCTTCACAAAGAGACTGAGCCATATGGGATAAAACCCTAGGAAATGAAGTCAATCCTCGACTTTTAAGGCTTAAGACTTTTCCAGATCTACTCAGTGTGTGACCTATTCAATGCCAGTGTCTTTTCCTCAGCTCCTGGTTCATCGGGATTTGTCTGGTTCTCACCATGAATTCCACATTGGTGATTTTGTCTTAGCATTTTATTCCTTCTATTTTGCACCCAACATCAATTAATAAAACATATCCACTGATTTCTTCTTCTTTCACCTGAAATTATCTATATCTGCAATATTGTTTCTTGTATGAATGTCACTGTCTTTGTTAGTTCGCTCAGTGGCCCATCGGGTTTATCTTCCACTGTTGTAGCTCTAGGCCGGAAGTTGTGCCTAAATATATCTTATTTTGAGCAGTGTATTTTCTGATAGCTGATAATATGTAGCGGGGTAGGGGTATCCCCTATCAAAGGAGAGGTAAGGTGCCTCCTTCCCTCCACTAGCCTACGGGACACCCTTGGGCAAGGTGGAGTACCCGTTTAGCTTCCCGATCAGGGTTGTGTGAAGCCATGGGTGCTAGTGGTGGATGAGGTTGAAGAGCAGCCGACAGATATTTGTGGGTTATCGTCTCCAGCTTCATGATGGTAGGCTGAGGATCTTTTTGGGGAGACAATGGCTACAGTCATTGACCAGTATAGTCACTGCTAAGAAGGAAAGCAATGGCAAACTACCTTCTATACAGATTCCAAGAACATTATGTTTTGTGATATCATCAAAAATAAAAAAAACAGTGTAAATGGATGCTCCATAGGAGCAGCCTCGCCCAGTAGTATAGTCATGTGCACCAGGTAACTCCAGACCGTTAGCAGACTACTAGGTGCAAAAGATTACTATCATTAAAAGTAGGAACTCTGAAAGTTAGGAAAATGAGTGCAAATGGAAAATTAGATATTAAACAAGAAATTGGAAGAGAGAAGATTAATATATTAGGAATGTGCAAAACATGATGGAAAGGGGTAGGGATCAAGACAGGAGAGGATTGTACGATTATTTATTCTTGGGGAGAAGAATGGCAAAGAGGTCGATCGGCAAACATCAAATCTGTTAAAGGCTATTGGGCTGTATCAGACAGAGTTCTATTAGTAAAATTAAACAGAAGACCTTTTAAAATAAATGTCATTCAAATATAGGCTCCAACAAGCGAATGCAGTGAAGAAAGTATAGAAGAATTTTATAATGACATGAAGTCTGCATTGAAGATCTGTTAAAAAAATCAGAAATAAACATAATAATGGGTGATTTCAATGCAAAAGTAGGAAATCAGGGCGGTGGATGCAGTGCAGGCAACCATAGTTTGGGAGAGCGAAACAAAAGAGGACTTGTAGAATCAGCAAAAGAACAAGAAATAGTTGTAGGAAGCACCTGGCTTAAACAGCATCCCAGAAGATTATGGACATGGAGCAGTCCAGACAGCAGGATTAAAAACCAGATAGATTACATCCTGATTAGCAGAAGGTTTTGACATGCGTTAACAGTCGTAAAAACAGTTCCCAATGGAGACTGCTACAGTGATCACAGATTAATTACAGGCACATTGAGGATAAAGTTAAAGAAAGTCAAGTATACAACAGGAAGCACTAAATATGATGATTTGTACAAATTGTAAACTGACAAAGAAATACAAGATAATTTTAACATAGAAGTAAAGAACAAATTTGATATATTGTTTTATCTAGAGATCCTATATCAAGATGTGGATGGTCAATTAGAAATGTTGAAGAATTCAATCAATTTAAAAAAATTATTCAAAATTAAAGAAAGTGATTCGTAAGACATGGATGACTGAAGAAATTTTACAACTAATGGAAACAAGAAGACAGATAAAAAATAATCCTGCCAAATATTAAGAGATTCACAGAAAAGTAGGAACGAACGAACAAACAAACTTTATTTTCAAAGGGTTAAGAATTGGGCACGCAGGCCCGTCTAACATTCTGCCCTTCTATCACTCTCTTTCATACATTATTTCATTCACACATCATTCAAGGCTAACAGAGAACAACAACAATATAAAGGATATGCATTATAAAGGCATGGGCAAAATGCGAACATCAAAACTACACGACACAGTAATATTAGATAATGGTCTGACACTTGTTGTTAGCCATGTGGAATATACTGGCCTACCAAAAGGGGACTGGCTGTTATACTAGGGTTTTGTTATTGTTATTATTATCTCTATTATTAAGGGGGAAGGTAATCCATATTGAGATAGTGTTCGAATAATTTGCGATTATATGAAAAGGGATTGGTGATGTCTTTGATTTCTTGTGGAAGATTGTTCCACAGCTGAGCTGCAGAGTACGTTAAGCTTGTTTTGTATAAGTCAATCCTAGGCTTTGGAATGTGTAATATATTTAAACGTTTACTGTTTCTAGCATTATATTTAAACAATGGCCAAAGGTAATTTGGGGCACTCCGATGCAGGATTTTGTGAATTAGTTTAGCTTTATTGAAAAGCAGGCGTTTACAGAGTGGTAGTAACTGAAGGCGTTTATACAGGCTAGGATTGTCAGTTAAATGTTTGCTATAAATTAGACTCATGGCCCGTTTCTAGAGTGAGTAAAGTCGCTTGGTGTTTGAATTAGAACAACCGTCCCAGATCGTAGAGCAGTAGTCAAAGTGTGTCTGTATATAAGAAGTATAGAATAGTTTCCATGTGTCCTCATCAAGGAAGTTTTTAATTTTGGCGAGTTGGTAGACTTTTTTCGCTGTTTGTTTAATAAGCACTTGAACGTGGGAATCCCCTCTGCCGTGCGTCCACCTTGACGAGGTAGAGGGGCTTGAGCGTTCCAATGACCCCAAGAGCTATGCCGACAGTAGCACAGCTACTGGTAGGGTCACCCATGTCGGACAGGTCAAGGGAGAGGGACCAGACGAAGTGACGCACAAACCTGCTGCCTTGTAGGTAGACTGGGGACAGTCAAAGGCTAGGGAAAGCATCCCGAACAAATGCTTGTCGAAATCGGATGTACTGAGCCACAGGCTTGACAAAGAAGTGCAACGTAACTTTATCATTTCATGATGCCACAGATGAAAGTTAATCGATATGGTGCTAATCCCGTGAAGTCCCATCAGGCGGTGATAGTGCCGGGCCTCCTGCCTCGAGGGGGTCCACCCATGACTACTGGTGGTCACCTTCCCCTGTGCTGTGGAGTCAAGGCACAGAGGAGTAGGTTAAGAGCTATTGACCAAACACCCCGGACACTCAACATACTACAATGGAATGCAGAAGGAGTTTATAACAAGAAAGCCTCCCTAACACAGCGTCTTCATAAAGATAGAATAGATGTGGCATGCATTCAAGAGACACACCTCAACGCCAATCGCACATTTTCAGTCGAGGGATATCAGGCCACACGTTTCGACCGCGAAGGACATAAAGGAGGAGTTGTAATACTTACACGAAATACAATACCTTGCAGCGAAGTATCTGTGATCTCTGACAACCAAACGGAAATTATAGGTGTTGATATAATGATAAAGGACGTGAAAATAAGAATTTACAATCTATATAGCCCGGCAGATAAGGATCTTACACTCTCAAACATGGAAATAACTGACACAAATTGCATTGTTGTCGGAGACTTTAATAGCCGTTCAGAAAGATGGGGATACCCAGATACTGACAAAAGAGGAGATGAAGTGGAGGACTGGGAAATAGACTCAAATCTCCATCTACTTAACAAAGCGGATGACACACCGAGCTTCTACTCCAGAAGATGGATTACCACTTCTACTCCAGACTTAGCTTTCTGCACAGGAGACATCCTCCACAAAATCGATCGCCATGTGCTGGACCAATTAGCAGGTAGTGACCACAGACCAATCAAGCTTGTAATAAATATGGAGTATGTTCCACAGGAGCAAAAGCCTTTGCCCCGTTGGAATTACAAACGAGCAGATTGGGACAGATTTGCCATACTAACAGACAAATATTGTGAAAAAGTAAATACACGATATGGCAACATGAAGCAAATGGTGGAAAGTCTAAACAGAGCAATAATACAGGCAGCCACTGAGTCTATTCCAAGAGGAGCAAGGAAAAATTACAAACCATACTGGACTGAAGAACTACAAATTTTGGAGGACAAAGTTGAAGATGCTAGGAAGACCGCAGAGAGAGAACAAACAACTGAAGCGAACATCTCTCTCAAAGCCATCTCAGCAAAATATAAAAGAACAGTAAATCAAACAACAAGAGATTGTTGGAGGAAAAAAACAGAAAACCTGAATTTTGACAGGGATGGAAACAAACTATGGAAACTAGTGAAAGCCATGAACAATGAAGGACCTAGAAACAAACAAATAACAATTAAACAAGGAAATTCCTTGCTTACAGGAAAAAAGGCTGCAAATGCACTAATGGAACACTATGCCAGTGCAAACCACATTGATATTACAGCCGAACAGAAGAAAGCAATCAAAGATAAACAGATGCATCATACATATACAGAGACAGCAGCAGAATATATGATGGCAAATCTAACAATGGAAGAAATGGAACAGGCAATGAATACCCTAAAAAAGAAGACATCACCAGGAAAGGATGGAATCACAAATGAAATGCTAATAGGACTAGGCACTAAGGCAAAAAAGAAACTACTAGCAGTCCTAGATTACAGCTGGAAGAGGGGAATAGTCCCACAGGCATGGAAGGAAGCTATACTAATACCAGTCCCAAAGAAAGGAAAAGACCTGGAAGAACCAAATGGCTATCGACCTATCAGTCTTCTTAGCTGTGTAGGAAAATTAATGGAACGCATTATCAATGGCAGGCTAACATGGCATCTGGAAGAAAACCAACTCTTAACACCTCACCAAGCAGGATTCAGAAAGTACAGATCTACTGAAGATCAAATAACCTATATAGCTCAGGAAATAGAGGATGCCTTCCAAGAGAAAAAGCACACACTAGCAGTCTGGATAGATTTAGAAAAAGCATTTGATAAAGTATGGAAGGAAGGACTGAAAGTAAAACTGCAAAAAATGCATGTTTGCGGGAAAATGTACAAATGGATCAGCCACTACCTTGAGAACAGAACTGCCAGGACAAAAGTACAAGGACAAACCAGCAAAATGATGCTGTTGGAGCAAGGTGTCCCCCAAGGAGGAGTTCTTTCACCAACATTATTCCTAGCATATATAAACGACATCACGGAAAATTTTCCAGCCAGAGTACACACATCATCCTTTGCAGATGACCTAGCCATATGGACATCTGAAGAATATATTAGTACAGCTAACAGCAGAATACAGCAAGCCCTATTAGCGCTAGAGGACTGGTCAAAATCATGGCTAGTGAAGATAAGTGAGGAGAAAACAACATGCACAGTGTTCTCCCTCTCAACTAAAACTCAGCAACCTAAGCTGGTATTGAATGGAAAAATATTGCGCCATGAAGAAAATCCAAACTATCTAGGAGTCACCTTTGATCGTCGCCTGACATGGAAGACACAGGTTGAGAAAAATCGAACAAGAGCAAGGCAAAGAATGGCAATCATGAAAAAGCTTGCTGGTACAACATGGGGAGCAGATGAGAAATCCATTACGTGGAAAGTCCAAATCAAAAGCCCATTGTGTGGGCTTCATAAAAGGTGGAAAAGTGTCCTAGTGGCACGAAATGGAATATTGCTTGGATAGCAAATCCATTACGTGGAAAGTCCGAATCAAAAGCCCACTGTGTGGGCTTCATAAAAGGTGGAAAAGTGTCCTAGTGGCACGAAATGGAATATTGCTTGGCTAGCAAATCCATGACATGGAAAGTCCGAATCGAAAGCTCACTGTGTGGATGTCATCTGCAGACTGCATACTTCTGGTTTCCGGAAGAACAGCCTATGGTGAACGGAAGGCCCAATATACGGAAGTGAGGCTAAGCAGCCATGTGCAGGACATGACGATTCCTTGGGTGAGCCCAGTACCAGAGCGCTATGTATCGGCTCTGCAAGTATGGAAGCCTCCTTGGATGGCGGGGAATGCCCATGGTCTGCCCCTGCCTTCCCTTGAGGGCTGACCAGGATCTTTGGCTGTTCTATATGGACCAGCTGGGATGGGGGATAACACCACAACAGTGAGAGTCAAACGTCCTAAGAAACCCCCGGGAAGGTTAACCCGGTCAACAAATGCCCGCAGAAGTCGGATGTGTCGGCCTAACGGCGCAAGAACGCAGCTCTGCTGTAAACAGGCACAACGCAATCACATCCGAAAAAAAACTCCGGATGAACGAAGAAGAAGAACGTGGGAATTAAAGGTTAGGTTTCTATCAATGATTAGGCCTAATGTTTTGTGCTCAATTACACTTTCTACTGGCATGTTATCGATGTGAAGTTGAAGTGTTGTGTGTGAGCTTAGAGCCTGAAGTCTTTGTCTGGTTGTTAATAACATTGATTTTGTTTTAGTGATGTTAATTTGCATACGGTTTGAATAGCTCCACCTAACTACATTATTTAATTCTTGTTGTAAAGACGACTCAAGTAAAATACAGTTTTCAGCGTTTGTGTACACTGTACAGTCGTCTGCAAATAGATCGCAGGACGACGAAAGATGCAAAGGTAGATCGTTAATATATATGGCAAATAGTAGAGGGCCAATAATAGAGCCTTGCGGTACTCCAATGTTGAAGGTAGTGGTTTGAGACAGAGATTTATTATGTGATACTACTTGCTTTCTGTTTGATAGAAAAGATGATATTAGAGTGACTACATTAGGGCCAATTTTCATTGTCTCAAGTTTTTTAATTAAAATAAGATGATCTATCATATCAAATGCTTTCTTGAAATCAATAAACAGAGTTCCACATAGACTGTTGTTGTTTATATTCTGGTGCCAATTTTCTATCATGTTTGTTAGGGCCGTATGGCAAGAATATTTTGGTCGAAATCCTGACTGGCTGTCCACAATAAGCTTGTTGCGAACTAAATACTGTAATGTTACTTTATGGATGTGTTTTTCTAGTGGCTTAGATAGTGATGATAGTAAAGAAATGGGTCTGTAATTGTTCGGGAGACCATTGTCTAATGAACCAGATTTAAGAAGAGGGTACACTTTGGCGATTTTGAGAGCTGATGGAAAGTGGCCTTTGGTGAGACACCGATTATATACATAAGTTAGTGTTATACAGATCACTGGCGCAGCACAACGGAGAATCCGGTTGCTGATTCCATCTAACCCAGATGATGTTGTGTTTTTTTAGGTTACTGAGGTAAGTGAATACTTCAGTGATTGTCATTAGCGGTATGTCGGAAAGAATATCGCGGGAGCATCTATTCTCACAAAACGATGACAATAAAGATAAGTTGCAAGGAGAATTAGGTATTGAAGCCTTCATCTGGTCTATGTCAGTTTGAAAAAAATCACTGAATTGGTCGCATGTAATATGATTTGATGGTAAAGAATTGCGGAAGTTATACTTGTTTGTCAAGGTGTGTTAATTGCCTTCCATATATCCTTACTATTTGTTTTATCCATTACTAAGTTCTTAAAGTAATTTTTCTTTTCCCGTCGTATGGTATATTGAACTTTGTTTCTAAGAGTACGGTATGCACTGAGATCCCGCTTTTTATGTGCTTTATCTCTATCTCTCATAATTTCAAGTATTTCCTGAGTGATCCAAGGTGGCTTGACGTGGTGTTTTACTCGAACTTCCTTGACTGGCACATGTCTATCAAAAACATCAATAAAGGTTTTCATCCAGAATTCCAGAGCATCGTCTGGGTCAGAAAGCTGATAAACATTGTCTAGAGGTGAACTGAGCAAGTCTTGTAAAAATGCGTTTTGGTTGAAATTTTTGTAACTTCTATATTTTACACTTATGTGTTTATGTTTAGGAGTTTTAATTCCTTTTTTAGACCACGTGCAGCATATTGGGTAGTGATCGCTCATTGCACAATTGGGTACGGTGCATTCTATGATGTTGTCTGAGAAAGTTACATAAATGTGATCTATGACTGTTGAAGATGACTTTGTTACTCTAGTAGCTTGTACTATTTGTTGGAAATTGTATGATGCAATTATATTTCCCCATATTATGTTGGATTTGTTGTTGTCAATGTTAAAGTCTCCGAGTAGTATAATTTCCTTCCCGGAAGCGAAAACCACGTCCATCATGGTAGTGAAGTTTTCGTACCAGACGTGTCCAGCACTGGGATTTCGATAGAGGTAGCCAATTATCAGGGGTGTGCGGTTTTGAAGTTTCAGCTCTAACCAAATACATTCTATTTCGCAAGTTTCAAAGTCTAGCCTACGGTGAGCATTTAGTAAATTAGAAACATAGGTTACTACGCCTGTCTCTTGTTTCCTACAGGGATCCCTTCTAAAAACTTTGTACCCTTTAATAGAGATGTCCTCATCTGAAATTTTATCATTAAGCCTACTTTCACTAAGGCCGAATAAATGAAAATTTTGATTAAGAATAGAAGATAACTCTGGTAGCTTGTTAAATAAGCTGCAAATGTTTAAGTGTCCAAGGCGTATTCCTGACTTATTGAGCCAGTGTTGCCACTTCTCAGACATTTTATCCACGAAGAAAGTGTAAATTAGTCAAAGTTAAGCAAAAATACAAGATAATAAAAAATCACAATTACACTAACTTACAAAATATCAGTAATACAAATCGATAAGTAAATGACAGTATTATAATGATATAACTAATTAGACCAACGAATATAATGCAAACACGGAACAAAACGAATTAAAGAACATACAACAAATAATTAAACTGAAATAAACTACTTCACAAGCTAAGTAACCAACTGTAATCCAAAAGAATTAATAAATGACTATACAAGTCAATGTCTCTGTTTAAAGCGGTGTATCCCACACGGGAAATAAAACGTTAAGCAGTAAGCGATTAAAGTTCAAGGAGGAAGCTCTGTTGCTGGTATCAATTCATATAGGGTTCCGTTTTTAATATGTATCCTATCACACAGGTCTGTATTGTAGAGACATCATAAGGGCTTGATTCAGTGCGGCAGGACTAAATCGCATCAAGTATAGAAGTTCTGGACTCCAATGATGGGGAACCTGTTGCTGTCCGCTTGGTCGCTCATTACTGGCGTGAACTTGGTGATGCGGAACCTGTTGTTGCCTACTTGTTCGCTCATTGCTGGCGTGAATTTGGTGATGCGGAACCTCTTGTTGTCTGCTATGGAGCCCATAGCTGTCTTCATCTTGGTGTGTCAAGGTGGTATTACTGCCGTGCGTGTGTACCGCTGCTTGCAATGAGGGTTCGTTGGAAGTGAGGTTAGGGAAATCTTCCTGGTAGTTATTTCCTTCACGAGTGAGGGTGGGGGTAGGAAGGAGAGGTTGATTTATTCTTGGTAGCATGTGTGCACCTTGAATAGCAGGCGTTCGGGGGTCAGACGTCAGCTGACGTTTATCCGGGGTGATGGGGATATTTCGACTGGCTTCAGTAGTTAATGTTCGTCGTGTTTGTGTGTTGGTCTTGTTTTGTGCTCTCTCCGGATACTTGATATTTTTAGCAAGGAAGCTATAACCTAATGTGGATGCGTGGATCTGGTCGCTGTACAGTCGTTTCTTTGGCGCGCCTCTTTGAGATGTAAACAATGGTGTGTTGTTGATAAAGTGTACATTATACTGAGTACAGAATTTCTCTAGGGTGTTGTTGTTTATGTCGGCTAGTCGACGTTCGGTGCCATAACATGGTGGTATGATAGAAGAGAAAAACACTTTAGAATTTGGAAAATTATGGCGTAATAAGTCTAGTAGTTTTCGTAACTGAGAAATGGTAATATTTTGGTTTCTCATAGTGTCATTAATTCCTATATGTATTGTAATCCTCTTCACACTTTCGTTGATTTCCATTCTACGTATACTGTTTGTTAGACTGTCTAACCCTGCACTTGGAAGTGGAATTGTTGTAGCTATATCGGCGTGTGATGAGGACATATGATCACTATATATGCCTTTCATCAAGGAGTCGCCAATTAACAAGTGGGTGTAGTCAGTTAGTAGTCTCTGTATGTACTGGCTTCTGGTACGTCTTGCACGTTGATTCTGCCATTGATAATTATCCGGCTGTGGACTGCCTTCTTGCTGGTTACCAGCCGTTTCTTGAATAGGCGGGTTGTCTGTCGGCAATGTCTCGTCGTACTGACAGCCGCTTACCAATTGCTCTTTTGGTAGTTCAAATTGATTGCTGACTTTCACTTCTATGGGAAATGTCGAGTCCTGTTCAATGGCTTTGTCTGTTTGTTGATGTGTATTCGTTGGCTGTATAGTTGGCGCTCCCAAGGATGGTTGTGTTGTTTCGAAGCTGTTAGTCTGTGCTGCCTGATCAATAGTGTGTTTCAGAATATCATTTTCCTCTCTCAGGAGAGCGACCTCTGACTTGAGGTTGATATAGTCATTAGTGATCCTGGCGATCTTGTCTGTGTTGTCAGAGGCGGCGTCTAAAAGTACCTTCAAACTTGCCTCTAACCTTTCAATGTGCTGCTGACAACCGCATGAGTGTTGATTTGTAGCTGGACTTTCATCTAGTACTGATGGTGCAACCTCAAGTTGGTTTGAATTGTTTTCATTTGGTTGTATACTGTCCCCTAGGCTCCCCATCGGGTATTCAATGGCTAGCAACACTGGTTGGTTAGAAGAAGCTGAGTTCGAGCTGCTGGTGTGTTGAGTTGTGGCATATTGGAGTATGTTGTTACTATCACCTGATGCTGTAACGACTGCCGCTGCAGGCTGTGTTGATTTTATGGTTCTGTCTGACAATAGCGTTACCGCTGAAGGCTGTGTTGGTTTTACGGCAGACACTAGCGTGCTGAAATCGGCAGGTGTGTTTAGTGAGTCACTTGTTATTTTTAGAGCTGCCTGTTCAATTTCGACGAATTGTGTCGCGAGCCACTCAGACATGACGGCGTTTGCCCCTTGTATTAAAATTTTATTTTGCGTGTTGTATAAATGCAATGTGTGTAGGGGAGATGATATTTTGACTTCCACCTCCGCTCCTTGTCGGTCTTTTCTATAATCAACTTTGGCTTCGTGGTAATAATTGATCAGGCATGTTCGAAATGCCTCGTAATGTATTGTATTGTTGAATGTGATAGAGATGCATTTACCGTCATCCATACATTTAACTGACAGTGATGGCGAGCTAAAACAGTTCTTAAGTTTGCTTTTCACTGCCCGTTCTTTGTTGAGTGTGTAGTTTCTTGTTACTGCAGATCGTAATCCACTTCGACCCTCAGATCTACTTCGGCCCCTTTCTCCCACTAACTTCAGCACAGAAATTCCCTCCTCGACAGACATGATATTTACATAATATTACGTATCAACACACACGGAAACATTGTAGCGCCGTCCACGGTTTAAATCCAAGTGATGTGATTGGCTAGTTCAAGCTATCACTGACACGCCGCTGTTCCATGAATAATTTATCCATAGTGTCATTGAATACAATATTATTAGCACTTATATCTAACACTACACATATAGCAACTTTAAAACAAGTTCAACAGTTGAACGGCATCATTGTGATCACAACCATATAAAATCCATTGCGTACGAATGTAGATAAACAGGAAAATTAATCCAAAAAGGAGGAGACCACACAAATGCGTCCTTCCTCGGCAATCGGAACTTTTGAGGAGGAACATCATGTAAGGAGGCAAAAGAAGCATGGCTTGAGAAAAATTGCATAGAAATTGAAAAACAACGCAACAGTAAAAATACCAGACTAATGTACAAAAGAATTCAGGAGCTTACTAATCAAAGAACACAAACATCAGCAGGCTGCCTAAAGACAAATGATGGAAAAATCATCATACAAAAAGATATGATTTTACGTGCATGGTCAGATTATGTGAAAAACCAGTCCGATACTCAAAATAATAATTAAGGACCATCAATTTTGACGATGGAGGTTCAGAATGCTCTTAACAATATGAAAACTGGTAAGACCCCTGGTTTAGATGGCATCACAATAGAAATGATTAATACTTTAGAAGAATATGGAATAGATAAAGTTACCAGACTGCTGAATATAATATATGATTCTGGAGATATACCTCATGAATTATGTAATTGTATATTTATTGCAATCCCAAAGAAATCAGGAGCCTTGGAATGTGATCAACATTGAACAATTAGTATAATGAGTCACATCACGAAGATTTTGCTGAGAATTATCATGCAAAGAGTCAGGAAGAAAATACAACCTGAAATAGGAGAAAAACAATGTGGGTTTATAGAAGGCAAGGGTACAGTAAATGCTGTGTATATAGTGAGAACAGTAATTGAACATTCTATGTTTGCTTTATTGACTACACAAAGGCTTTCGATAAAGTGAGATATGTCGACATGATAATGATGCTGTAAGATCTACAAATTGATAGGAAAGACCTTATACTTGTAAAAATCATATATTGGAAGCAACAAGCTGTTGAATTGATAATGAAGTAGGTCAATATCAGCCTATTAAGAGAGGTGTGAGACAGGGATGTGTAATGTCTCCAGATATTTATTTTCCTGTACAGGGGAAATATTTTCAGAAATATAGAAGAAATGGAAGGAATCATCATTGGGGGACGATACATCAATAACATTAGATTGCAGACAATGAACAGACCTGCAACATTTAGTAGATGCAGTTGTTGCACACAGTGAACAACTAGGGTTAGAATTGAATTGTAAGAAGACACAGATTATGGTTGTCACTGGGAAGAAGGAAATACCACAACGTAATATACAAGTAAATGGGCATATTCTTAAACAAGTGAATCGGTACAGTCATCTCAGAACAACCATAACATCTGATGGGAGATGCCTTGAAGAGATTAGAAAAAGAATTGCCATTGCGAAGGTAGCCTTTTGCAAGATGAAAACCATACTGACCAATACAAAGATGTCAATTAAAACGAGAAAAAGAGTGTTGAGGGGATACACAGAGCCAGTTCTGTGGTATGGATGTGAAGCTTGGACAATGAGCAGACAAGCTGAAAAACATCTGATGGCTGTGGAAATGTGGTTTCTGAGGAAAATGCAAAGAATACCATGGACAGACAGAAAAACCAATGAACAAGCCCATCAAGAAATAAATGATTGATTGATTGATTTAGGAATCGACATCACAGCATTCAGGGCATTCCCATAAGCGCTCCGTCCCCATCCTCAGCAGTCAGTGAAGAGTTCCAACACCAATAGTACCAGTAGCAATCTGATTATATGTCCGTCTCGCCTTTCCTCTGAGCGTTGAGCGTCGGCCAGATCCCCTCGTCACTCCTCGATGTCTCATTCTTGCCAGACCATGGTAATCCATTTGCTCCTCCGAGGTGTACACGTGCTCCCACAAGGCCGCAACCACGTCTGCCTTGTCATGTATCAATACTCCACCAAGTTCTGCAGAGCCAGCCAATCTGTCCACCTGTTTATTTCCCAGCACACCGGCATGCCCAGGAGAAAAGATCCAGGCGATGCTTGTCACCCGTAACCTCCAAAGCGAAGCAAGCCACTCCGCACGAAGCCTGCCCATCCTCACTCTCGTCAGCATGCTTTCTGAGTCAGTTACAATCACGATGTGTGTGTATGTCATATTCTCCATCCAGCGGAGAGCCGCAGTGACTGCCTCCACCTCCATTCTTAAGCTGGATGTTCTGGTATCATATGCTAGGCTCTCCTGCACCAAACGTCGACCATTAGCTTTGGCTATGAACCCCCAACCACTTTTCTCACCTCTTGACACATGACCATAAATAAAACATGACCAAGAAATAAATGATCGTAAACTAATTAGAGACATTAGACGCAGACAGTCAAATTTATTTGGGCATGTTATGAGAAGAAATGACTTGGAGAACTTGGTGACAATTGGCAAGATCGAAAGGGAAGACCGAGAAGTAAATACCTGGGTGGCATGCTCGAGACAGAAACACGGAGCCCGATCCACGACTCTGGTGATCGAGTGAGATGGCAAAACATGACCGCCAATGCTTATCGGCATGGCACATCATGGATAGATGGATAATATGTTTGTGTAGACTTCTTGAACACTTAGTGACTTACAGGTGGTCGATGAAAGCTTTGTGTGTCATACAAGCTGAAACAGAGTTGAGTTGAGGAAACTATGCTGAGGTTAACCATGTGAACATGGAACAGTCTAGAATTGAGGATTATAGACATCTGTTAACTATATCTGGAACAGTCTAGAATTGAGGATTATAGACATCTGTTAACTATATCTGGAACAGTCTAGAATTGAGGATGATAGACAGGTTATACATACATGGAACACTCCAGAATTGAGGATAATAGACAGATGCCATATGACCATGGAACATTCCAGAATTGAGGATGGTAGACAGGTTATGCCATGTGAATATGGAACAGTCTAGAATTGAAGATGATAGAGGTTAACTATATCTGGAACAGTTTAGAATTTACCCATCTGTAATTCACCCCCCAAATAAAATTTTCTTTGGTATTCTACCGTCGCCTATCCTCCTGATGTGTTCTATTCATCTAAGTCTACGAAGACTGAGCATGGAACAAAGCTTATTGGAATAGAATTTTTGAATGTAATATGAAAGCATAGTAAGTAATATAAAACATGTGTATGCTGATGCTGAACCTGATCACTCAACCCCACACCTTTCAGACTTCCTGCCAGCTGCCAGCCCTGGTACAGCTGCTCTACTAGCTTCTACCCCTGCTGTGACATCAACAGAGGCACCACCACAGGCTGCAGGCCGTTCATCACAACAAGAGGTGGTATCAGCCAGCAGGGATGGGTGGAATGTCCAGCCATCATTTAACAATACACAGGTAACTTGCAATTGTTGATGCTTCTAAATCCTCTTTATAACTGAGTTACTTTGGTGTTGGTCATTGGAGCCCTAAAAAGATGACCTATGATATGACATATGGGCCCAGATGACCTATGAGGTGACAAAAGGGTTCAGATAACCTATGTGATTTCATATGGGATCAAATGACCTATGAGATAACATATGGGTTCAGTTGATCTGTGGGCTGACATGAGCTCAGGGGACATATGAGATGACATAAATGCTCAAATGTATTATGAGATGACATATGCTCAGATCTATGAGCTGACATATAGGCTCTGATGACCCATGAGATTACATATGGGCCCAGGTGACCTGTGCTATGACATATGGGCTGAGATGACATATATGCTCAGATGACCTATGAGATGACACATGGGCTTAGATGACCTATGAGATAACATGAGCTCATATGTCCTGTGAGACTGGTGTTAAGATTTTTCTTTTGACCTGGTACCAAATTACCATCTCTGTGGGAACTGTACTACAGAGTTCTCTTTCCCCTCTCCTAGCCCAGAAACCTCTAGGATACACAGCAGAGGGGAGTTTTTCTTTGGTTGTTGATCCATGGTACTGTCAGAATTTGTTGTAACCTGTAGGATACACAGCAGAGGGGAGTGTTTCTTTGGTTGTTGATCCATGGTACTGTCAGAATTTGTTGTAACCTGTAGGATACACAGCAGAGGGGAGTGTTTCTTTGATTGTTGATCCATGGTACTGTCAGAATTTGTTGTAACCTGTAGGATACACAGCAGAGGGGGGTGTTTCTTGGTTGTTGATCCATGGTACTGTCAGAACTTGTTGTAACCTCTAGGATACAATATGCCCAGGATATGTCTCAGCTGTCTTTCCTGTTATGAGTACAAGTTGTACTCTATTTCTGGCCATTTGCAGTGCCTGCAGTGTTTTCTCTGAAGGTGATGTTTTATACACTGAGAATGCATGTCTCTTTATCTCCAGTACTGGGAGCATCTCTTCAGAGTGTGCTTCAAACCAGTCAGCTGACTTGTTTGCTTCTTGCCAAATGTTGATAGTGCTGTGTTGTAGATGGTGTCGCGCTAATGACTCCATCTGTCGTTCCGTTGGCAGTTCCGTTTTTGGGACCAGGTAGAGTCTTCACTGTGTTGGAAACGAGTGAATTATTGATGTCGCAGTCAGCGCTATGATAGCTATGAGTCAGCTGTACACTGTGGAGCTGCGTTTAGTGAGCACCGGGTCGAGTTAGTGCTAGTTCTTTGATCTGGGGTGCCTCCGTGACACCTTGTGTTGTGGTTTTGTGTCAAAGAAGGTGTTGGTCATGCATAAATTATGATGGCTGCAGAATTCCAAGAGATGTCTATTGTCATTGATCTTCCCAACACCAAACTGTCTTAGACATGAAGGCCAAGATTTGAGATTGAAGCCATTTCTGGCATTGAAATGCCCCAGGATAAAAAGATGTTGTTTCTCTGGTGTTTCACTGACTTCTTTGCTAAGGTCGTCATAGAACTTGTCTTTAGGTTCTGATGCTGCAGTTAGTGTTGGGGCGTAAACGCTTATAATACTAACTGGGCCTGCCTCTGTCTGGAGTTGGAGCTTCAGTATTCTTTCAGTGCCATCACTTGGTGGTGTGATGGAATTGAGCAGCTTGTTTCTGATAGTGAAGCCAACTCCATGCTCCCTGGTGTCTCCACACGGTTTGCCATGCCAGTAGAAAATGAAGTCCCTCTCCTTGATGCTTCCAGATTCTGGGAGTCTAGTCTCTTGCAGGGCAACAATGTCTATCTCCAGTCTGAGTAGTTCATTGTTTATCACTGCAGTTTTGCGGACATCAACAATCTCATTTAGATTGTCTGAGATGTCAGGAGTCATGGTTCTTACGTTCCATGTTTCCAATCTTAGGGCCGGTTGTTGTTGTTGTTTGTTTTTCTTTTCTTGTTGCTAGGTGTATAAACTGTGGTCCATGTATCAGGATTTTGGCGAGACAGCACCTTATGACTGGGGGATGCCCAGCTTTGGCAGGTGGTAGCTGTCTAATGAGATATGATGATCTCTCCCACTTTCAGAAGCAACCCACTGCACCTTGCTCTACACCAATCATGCATTACGATTCATAACCGGTAACTGCTGCTTCCCATGTTGTGTCATTAGTTGCTCTATACTCCAGAGCACAAGCCTGGGAAATAGAATGTGGAGAACCAGATGTTGCCCAGTAGCAAGGTCCCTCTCTCCACATCACTAATGTTGCCCAGTAGCAAGGTCCCTCTCTCCACATCACTAATGTTGCCCAGTAGCAAGGTCCCTCTCTCCACATCACTAATGTTGACCAAAGGAGAGGCAGTAGCCAATGTAACTTGGCATCATTGCCATCACAAGAGTTGCCAGGTCTATGTTGTTTACAAGGGACTCCATCTCCAGATTTGTCCTCAGGGTTTACTCCCGAAGCTTTTCTCATGGGTATACCCACAAGGCAGTGGAGGTTTGAGATTTAGAGATTCCTCTCTTAGAAGAGATACCAACCAAGGCTGACAAGCCTCCTCTGCCCAAGAATCAATAAGGAGGGAAGTCTACCATTCTTCCTTTCTGGCAGTGACCATACTGATCAGATGACTAGCCATTGTCTCTACTGAGAGATCCTCTGCCCACCGTCACTGACTTGAAACCATAACCAACAACTACCTGCTGGCTGCTCCCAAGTCTAATCCACAACCTGCTAACGTGGCTAGACATTACCCTGTTGGGGGGGGGGGGGGCTAAACAGGTACCCCACCTTGCCCAAGGGTGTCCCATAAGCTAGCGGAGGGAAGGGGCACATTACTTCTCCTTTGATAGGTGATACCCCTACCCTGCTACCCATACTTCTGTGGGAGATGACAGGCACAAGAAGAATTGAAGGCCTGTCTTTTCTTTATTTTCTTAAGAATTTACAGCTGTACTGAGAATCAAACCATGTTTACCCTGATGGCTAACCTTGTCAACAAACACATGCAAAGGTCGGATGTGTTGGTCGAAAGGTGTAAATAACACAGATTTGCTGTAAACTGACACAACGCTATTATGTCTGAAACAAACAAAAAAATATTGGTTGAACGATGAAGAAGAAACCATGTTTGACAAGTTAGTGGTGGATGCCTGGCCTGTTAGTTTGTGGAGACTCCTGTCTGTTCGACTGTTCACATGGGGCAGTGAGGAGCATTTTGTGTGATATTCACTGACACAGTAATGGAGCATTATGGGGTGACCCTTTGCCATGAAGTTGTAACCGCAACTAACTAACTAACTGATGCAATGAAGCTTAACCTCTTGCCTTCAACCCCTGATTCTGTCAGATATCACAAGACAAGCTGGCATGTACAGCAGGATCTCAGGCTGAGCTTGACCAGGCCCTGGCAGACGCCAAGAAGCAGTGGGAAAAGGAGCATGAGACAGGTAATTCCCAAACCAGTTTTATTTCTTCACATTTCACAACTGGTATAGCTACTCAGTAACTTGTCTTCACTTTATTCTTCTGTTGTGCATGCTACAAATATGTATGTGCTTTATGTGTTCTTGAATAGGATGAAATATTTGGAATTTCCATTTATCATCATATTTTCATCTAAAATCATATTTTCATCTATCATCATATTTTCATCTATCATCATATTTCAACTTTCATCATATTTTCATAAGCCAGGTTTCTACTGGTCGGGTGTGAAGCTGTGGAAATATAAGTATTAGCCAGTTCGTGTTTCTTTGCGATACACCAATCTTTTATTTGTACTGTCTGCTCTACGTCTCATTAGAATATGTAGGAATGGCGACGCTTGGTTGTGTTTGTGTTCCATAGATAGAGACATGTTCTTGTGCGTCTGGTTCATTATGACCTGGAACGATATTGCTTGTAGCTTGTCTGTGGTGATAATTAGTATATCGTCCACATAACGACCAAGTTGTTAAAGTCTGAGAATCTCTTTTGTTCTAAATGTGTCATGGAGATGTCCACTAGAATAGGATCAAGAGGACTCCCCATGGCCACTCTGCCAATTTGGCGGTATGACTTTTTTTTTTAGATAATTGAATTTTATATTGGCAGTGCATAGTAATAATAGTGGCTGAAGAATAGTTGTCAATATCCAACAATCCATCATGTGCCATGCCGGTAAGCGTGGGCGGTCATGTTTTGCCATCTCACTCGATCACCACACTCGTGGATCAGCTCCGTGTTTCTGTCTCGACCATGGCCAAGCCATCCAGGTATTTACTTCTAAGTCTTCCCCTTGGTCTGTTCCCTTCGATCTTGCCAGTTGTCACCAAGTTCTCCAAATCATTTTTTCTCATAACATGCCCAAAAAATGTTGACTGTCTACGTCTAATGTCTCTAATCAGTTTGCGATCTTCATTTGTTTCTTGAAGGACTTGTTCATTGATTTTTCTGTCAGTCTAGTTTAATATATTTGTCTTTAATGTGTTCACCTATTATTTTTTACTGTCTTTTTTACTGCCTTATATAATGGGACATTGTTTAATAGGGAGGCTATATCCATGGATATCATGTGTTCATTCTCTGTGTCTATTGTATCCAATAATTCCACCAGTTTGAATGTATCTCTAGGTAATTTTGGATTGCAGTAATTGAAATTACTGTACAAATGTGTGTATATTGCAGGAATTATCTTCTTCTCGCGTAATCGCGTTGGGACATTTGACTCTTACTGTTGTGGTGTCATCCACATCCCAGCTGGTCAAGTTAGAAAGGCTGAGGACATCCCGGTCAACCCTTAGGGAAGGCAGGGGCAGACCATGGGCATTATCCGCCATCCAGGGAGGCTACCATAATTGCACAGCCGACATATAGCGCTCTGGTACTGGGCTCACACCCAAGGAATCGTCTCATCCTGCTCATGGCGGCTTCATTTCCTCACCACATATTGGGCATTTTGTTCGCTACTGGCCGCTCCCCATGCAAACCAGAAACTGTCAGTCTGCAGACGACATCCACTCAGCAAGCTTTCACTTTGGACTTCCATGTAATGGAATCGCTAGCCAAGTGTTCAATTTTTTTTTTACCACCTTTCATTACGCTCACTCAATGAGATTTTGATACAGACATATATCGTAACCATTGCGTGCAACTGGGACATTTTTTTCCCACCTTTGAAAAACGCTCATGAGGTAGGCTGCAGATGCTGCCGGCTCAGCATCTTACCTCTGTGCAGGCCCTCACATCTGAAATATGTTGACTTAGAGGTGTTCAGCCATGCAGGATTGATCTAATTACTTTTGTTTATGTTGTGTGATTTCTGCAGTATGTACCTGATGAGATACAGCAAAATATGCCAGGCAATAAATCATGCAATCTATTGTTTTTTATCTTTTCACTTGTTTTGTTTTAGATTTACAACAATGGAACTTCTTTTCATTTGTTTCAAATATTCAGTAGTAGAACTTTTCATTTGATTTGTTTCAAATATACAACAATGGAACTTCTTATTTGTTTCAGATATCCAACATTGGATTTCAGAAATAATCACCAATGAATTGAAAATATCTAGGATAAATGATGAACTTTCTGAGTACAAACAAAAACTGGATGTAGCAGTCAGTGAGAAGTTGACAGTTCAGAAACATGCCGAAGATTCAAAGCTGGATTATCAAACTAAAATGAAGACGTTGACGGAAAAACACAACGAGGAGATCAGTGATGTTGCAGTGAAATATGACAGACAGATGCGGGAGTTTGAAAGGAAACTGGCAGAGATGTACAAACAGTCTGCTGCCTCTCTGGTCAATAAACACTGTTCTGTAACACATCTCCCACAAAGTTTCCAAGAATCAGATCTACCAGGAAAGCTGCATATTCTGGAGATGATCATGAAAGAGAAAGATGCAAAGTTACGAGAGCTGGAGATGATAATTCAGGAGCAGAATAAAGTTGTCTTAAAGAAAGTTTCTAGAAACCACAATCATGTGGCAGACTCTGACAAGAGTGTCACTGATTTTGAATGTTGCCATGGTGATTTGTCGGAAGCCAGCCCTGAGAAATTGAGAGAGCACATTAAAAAGTTAGAATCATTGCTTCACACAATAAAACAAAAATGCAACAGGGAGGTTAGTGAACTGAAGCAACAGAATCAGAAAGAATCTGAGATTTCAGTGAGATTACGAGAAGTGATATTTCAAGCTGTGCGGGACTTTCTGAAAGTGAAAGAGGACCAGTGGAAAATAAGGATGGAAACTACTATGAAACAGCATGAGCAAGCTTTGAAACAAGCAGATGAAAAACATAAATGTGTTCTTCGAGAAACAATATGTGAATATGAACATAAAAATGTGGAGCTACAAAAGATTATTGATGAATATAATAAGTTCATATCAGATAAAGAAATGAAACCAGGTGAATCAACATCTGTAGGAGACACATTTTCCCTCAGGGACAGAATGAAACGTGAAATCTGTTTACTTGAGGAGAAATATATCACAGAGAAGGCATCATTAGAGAGGAAAGTGAAACAGATAGAAGAGGAGAAGAGTGATGAAATCGTGAATTTGTTTTTGCATCAGGCGAAAGATAAAAGAAAGCTGAAAGAAACATTTAATACTGAAATTTCCAGTTTGAAAGCAGAACACCAAAATGTAATCAGACAGTTAGAGAAAGAACTTAGTTTGCAGAAGTCTGACGCTGACAAGGCTCATGAACTTGCAGAGACATTAAAGAAAGAGAATGAGCATTATAAGCTGGTTGTTGAGCACTTACAGAAGGAAGTTGTACAGATGAAGGTTAGCAGCTCAGATAAACAGATCAAGGAACAGAGAGAGAAGTGGTTTCTGGAAGCACAAGAATATTTCAACACAGAAATCAAACGAGTTGAGTATCAAATCAAGAAGGAGGAAGAGAAGATGAGAGAAAGACTGGAGAAATTAAATGGAGCAGAGGAGAGGGATAGAAAACAGCTGGAGAAGATGAATGAAGAAGGAGAGAAGAAGAGAAGCAAACTGGATAGGATAAAGAAAGAAGAAGAAGGGATGAAAAAGGAGCAGGAGAATATACAAGAATGGCAGAAGTATAAAGAACAGTTTGATAATGAGAAGAAAGAAGAAGCAATGAAAATAGCACAGATAGAAGTAGACAAGTTAAATAAGAAATTTGTTGTTGAACTAAATGCAAGAGTTAAGGCAATACAGACACAAGTTGAACAGCAGAAGATGGTCTGGAAAAAGGAGGAAAGACACAAACTTCTGAAAGAGATAGAAGAAATTATAAAAGCACTTTATTCACACAAGCAGTGGAGCCTACAAGAAACAAAGAGTGAGCTAGAAATGAAGATGGAGGAAGTAAAGGACAATGAATTCAGGGAAATGCAGGAGGATGTGAGGAAACAAGTACAAAGCATGCAAGAAGAATGGAAACGGGAGAGGGGTGATCGTGATAACAGAGCTCAAGATGAACTTGACAGATTGAAAGAATGTTACCAAGCGGAGGATGATGCCAAACTCAAGGTAAATTTGTCTGTTAAATTGTTGGGTTCAGTGTACTTGTCTTGTTTTATGTTAAGTCTGAGTTGACTTGAGCCAAGAACCGACATCACAGCACTCGGGTGTCATAATGTCTGTGTTGGTCAGTGTCTGTACGGGTGTGACTAGGATACACGTACAGAAGTGTTCACTGCAACAGTATAAGACAGCGTTCATACAAAACAGTACTGCTCACTTTGCTGACACAACGCACTCATTGACATCTCCCCATGCCTCCAACTGCCCTCATATCTTCAGCTGCCCAAATAATCTATCCAAGTTGTTAGCTGATCACAAATCTCCACGTGCTCAGGCTGATCTCGCATATTTTCTCATGTCTCAGGCTGATCACAAATCTCCCCATGTTTCCAGCTGATCACAAATCTCCCCAAAGTTTCCAGCTGATCACAAATCTCACCAAGTCTCCAGCTGATCACATATCTCCCCATGTCTCCAGCTGATCACAAATCTCACCATGCCATTATTTTTCTAGACTGCCTTTGATATTACACTCACACCCTGAAAGCACATCTTACAAGACTCCAGATTTTGTCATAGAGTGGCAACTTGGCACACAGGAACAACCCCACAACTACAAATTTTGTAACAGAGTGGAAACTTGGCACACAGGAGCTAACCCTACAAGACACTAGATTTTGTCACAGAGTGGAAATGTGGCACCCAGAAACAACCCTGCAAGACTCTAGCTTATGTTACAGATAGAGTGGAAGCTTGACACACAGGAACAACCCTATATGACTCCAGATTATGTCAGAGATATAGTCAAAACTTGGCACTCAAGAGCAACTCTGCAAGACTCCAGATTGTCACAGAAGAGTGTAAACTTGGCACATAGGAGCAACCCCACAAAACTCCAGATTTTGTCACAGATAAAGTAGAAACTTGGCACACAGAAGCAACCTACATAGTCAGAACAATAATAACTGCAGCAGGGTAGAACATTTGTTTACTGATCTTGGTCTATGATGTGATCACATAATTACATTTTGTAAGTCTGGATGGCAATCAGGTGTCATAAATATATACTAACATTTGTATATGTAGCTTTCCAGTTGCCATAAATATATATCATTGGCACCTTGCCGTCTTGACAGACGATAGTTTGGTACATTGTGCTTCAAAAAGGCATAATAACTATTACCCATGGCGGTAGCGAATGTGACTGATAAGGCCAATTCGCGCTGTAAATGTTCGTCCACAGTGGATGCATGTGAAAACATGGTCATTTCCACCATCTTATGTCTCACATGCTTGGTGTGTGCTTTATCTGCAATCAATTTCTCCTTTGTCTTTATTTCATTTCTAATATTTGCCTTCTATACAACACGTTCAGCAGCGACTTGCTCCCAATGTGAATTATCAATGTCTGTATCAATTCAAGTCTATGAAGACTGAGCATGGAATAAACCGTCACACAACCTGATCTTTCCAATACTTCAGTATTTGTGATTTTCGACTTGCCACTTAATACCAAGAATTCTTCGCAGACACTACATATGAAAGCTGTTTAAACGTTTCTCTTGGCGTGAGTAAGTTGTCCAAGTTTCACTGCCATAAAGAAGAGTACTAAGGACACAGGCTTGATAGACAAGGACTTTAGTTTTGGCAGTGAACTTCCTGTTCTCCCAGACTCTTTTTTGTTAACCTGTTCATTGTTACTACCTTACCAATCCGGATGTTGGTTTCCTGATCTAGGGATAATTTACTATTTACCACTGATCCTAGATATGTAAAATTGTCTACTATCTCCAGTTCGGCGTTGTCAATAAAGATTGATGGTACCCCATGTGCACCTTGTGACATAATCTGTGCTTTCTTTTTGTTAATTGTTAAACCAAATTCAGAACAAGCATTGGAAAATGCAGATAGTAGTGCCAGATGGTTAGTGAAGATATAACAATCAACCTCAGTAAAATCGCTCATTGTCCAAGAGAAAGAAACCATTCTAACAGAAATTCAGAAGCCTGTGCCAACATTGATAGATAACTCAAAGCCGTTAGACAATCGCAGTTATGGCGACATTTATTGCCTGTGTTCAAGCTTGTGCTCACAAATCAATGGCAGTAATAATCATAATATTAGTAATTCTCAGAATACTGTGCCTGTTCAGCCAGGCGGGACAGTATTGAAATCAGGTACATAATGTTCGCACAAATGAACCTACTCTACAACTGCTGATATAAATGTCTTAGCGCGTCTAGTCAGCTATTGCTCCTTACCAAGTGACCTCTATGTCACCTTGCTATGATTTCCAAGTCTCACTGGAAGCATTTGCATCCATCCATCGTTTTCTAGCAAATATGAATATATATATTCATAAATATGAATATATATATATAATCACAGTTTTATATTTATCAGTCCAGGTGCCTTTAATATATACAATCTGTTTCATGTTTACCTATCCAGGTGCCACAAAAAAGTAAATACACGATATGGCAACATGAAGCAAATGGTGGAAAGTCTAAACAGAGCAATAATACAGGCAGCCACTGAGTCTATTCCAAGAGGAGCAAGGAAAAATTACAAACCATACTGGACTGAAGAACTACAAATTTTGGAGGACAAAGTTGAAGATGCTAGGAAGACCGCAGAGAGAGAACAAACAACTGAAGCGAACATCTCTCTCAAAGCCATCTCAGCAAAATATAAAAGAACAGTAAATCAAACAACAAGAGATTGTTGGAGGAAAAAAACAGAAAACCTGAATTTTGACAGGGATGGAAACAAACTATGGAAACTAGTGAAAGCCATGAACAATGAAGGACCTAGAAACAAACAAATAACAATTAAACAAGGAAATTCCTTGCTTACAGGAAAAAAGGCTGCAAATGCACTAATGGAACACTATGCCAGTGCAAACCACATTGATATTACAGCCGAACAGAAGAAAGCAATCAAAGATAAACAGATGCATCATACATATACAGAGACAGCAGCAGAATATATGATGGCAAATCTAACAATGGAAGAAATGGAACAGGCAATGAATACCCTAAAAAAGAAGACATCACCAGGAAAGGATGGAATCACAAATGAAATGCTAATAGGACTAGGCACTAAGGCAAAAAAGAAACTACTAGCAGTCCTAGATTACAGCTGGAAGAGGGGAATAGTCCCACAGGCATGGAAGGAAGCTATACTAATACCAGTCCCAAAGAAAGGAAAAGACCTGGAAGAACCAAATGGCTATCGACCTATCAGTCTTCTTAGCTGTGTAGGAAAATTAATGGAACGCATTATCAATGGCAGGCTAACATGGCATCTGGAAGAAAACCAACTCTTAACACCTCACCAAGCAGGATTCAGAAAGTACAGATCTACTGAAGATCAAATAACCTATATAGCTCAGGAAATAGAGGATGCCTTCCAAGAGAAAAAGCACACACTAGCAGTCTGGATAGATTTAGAAAAAGCATTTGATAAAGTATGGAAGGAAGGACTGAAAGTAAAACTGCAAAGAATGCATGTTTGCGGGAAAATGTACAAATGGATCAGCCACTACCTTGAGAACAGAACTGCCAGGACAAAAGTACAAGGACAAACCAGCAAAATGATGCTGTTGGAGCAAGGTGTCCCCCAAGGAGGAGTTCTTTCACCAACATTATTCCTAGCATATATAAACGACATCACGGAAAATTTTCCAGCCAGAGTACACACATCATCCTTTGCAGATGACCTAGCCATATGGACATCTGAAGAATATATTAGTACAGCTAACAGCAGAATACAGCAAGCCCTATTAGCGCTAGAGGACTGGTCAAAATCATGGCTAGTGAAGATAAGTGAGGAGAAAACAACATGCACAGTGTTCTCCCTCTCAACTAAAACTCAGCAACCTAAGCTGGTATTGAATGGAAAAATATTGCGCCATGAAGAAAATCCAAACTATCTAGGAGTCACCTTTGATCGTCGCCTGACATGGAAGACACAGGTTGAGAAAAATCGAACAAGAGCAAGGCAAAGAATGGCAATCATGAAAAAGCTTGCTGGTACAACATGGGGAGCAGATGAGAAATCCATTACGTGGAAAGTCCAAATCAAAAGCCCATTGTGTGGGCTTCATAAAAGGTGGAAAAGTGTCCTAGTGGCACGAAATGGAATATTGCTTGGATAGCAAATCCATTACGTGGAAAGTCCGAATCAAAAGCCCACTGTGTGGGCTTCATAAAAGGTGGAAAAGTGTCCTAGTGGCACGAAATGGAATATTGCTTGGCTAGCAAATCCATGACATGGAAAGTCCGAATCGAAAGCTCACTGTGTGGATGTCATCTGCAGACTGCATACTTCTGGTTTCCGGAAGAACAGCCTATGGTGAACGGAAGGCCCAATATACGGAAGTGAGGCTAAGCAGCCATGTGCAGGACATGACGATTCCTTGGGTGAGCCCAGTACCAGAGCGCTATGTATCGGCTCTGCAAGTATGGAAGCCTCCTTGGATGGCGGGGAATGCCCATGGTCTGCCCCTGCCTTCCCTTGAGGGCTGACCAGGATCTTTGGCTGTTCTATATGGACCAGCTGGGATGGGGGATAACACCACAACAGTGAGAGTCAAACGTCCTAAGAAACCCCCGGGAAGGTTAACCCGGTCAACAAATGCCCGCAGAAGTCGGATGTGTCGGCCTAACGGCGCAAGAACGCAGCTCTGCTGTAAACAGGCACAACGCAATCACATCCGAAAAAAAACTCCGGATGAACGAAGAAGAAGAACGTGGGAATTAAAGGTTAGGTTTCTATCAATGATTAGGCCTAATGTTTTGTGCTCAATTACACTTTCTACTGGCATGTTATCGATGTGAAGTTGAAGTGTTGTGTGTGAGCTTAGAGCCTGAAGTCTTTGTCTGGTTGTTAATAACATTGATTTTGTTTTAGTGATGTTAATTTGCATACGGTTTGAATAGCTCCACCTAACTACATTATTTAATTCTTGTTGTAAAGACGACTCAAGTAAAATACAGTTTTCAGCGTTTGTGTACACTGTACAGTCGTCTGCAAATAGATCGCAGGACGACGAAAGATGCAAAGGTAGATCGTTAATATATATGGCAAATAGTAGAGGGCCAATAATAGAGCCTTGCGGTACTCCAATGTTGAAGGTAGTGGTTTGAGACAGAGATTTATTATGTGATACTACTTGCTTTCTGTTTGATAGAAAAGATGATATTAGAGTGACTACATTAGGGCCAATTTTCATTGTCTCAAGTTTTTTAATTAAAATAAGATGATCTATCATATCAAATGCTTTCTTGAAATCAATAAACAGAGTTCCACATAGACTGTTGTTGTTTATATTCTGGTGCCAATTTTCTATCATGTTTGTTAGGGCCGTATGGCAAGAATATTTTGGTCGAAATCCTGACTGGCTGTCCACAATAAGCTTGTTGCGAACTAAATACTGTAATGTTACTTTATGGATGTGTTTTTCTAGTGGCTTAGATAGTGATGATAGTAAAGAAATGGGTCTGTAATTGTTCGGGAGACCATTGTCTAATGAACCAGATTTAAGAAGAGGGTACACTTTGGCGATTTTGAGAGCTGATGGAAAGTGGCCTTTGGTGAGACACCGATTATATACATAAGTTAGTGTTATACAGATCACTGGCGCAGCACAACGGAGAATCCGGTTGCTGATTCCATCTAACCCAGATGATGTTGTGTTTTTTTAGGTTACTGAGGTAAGTGAATACTTCAGTGATTGTCATTAGCGGTATGTCGGAAAGAATATCGCGGGAGCATCTATTCTCACAAAACGATGACAATAAAGATAAGTTGCAAGGAGAATTAGGTATTGAAGCCTTCATCTGGTCTATGTCAGTTTGAAAAAAATCACTGAATTGGTCGCATGTAATATGATTTGATGGTAAAGAATTGCGGAAGTTATACTTGTTTGTCAAGGTGTGTTAATTGCCTTCCATATATCCTTACTATTTGTTTTATCCATTACTAAGTTCTTAAAGTAATTTTTCTTTTCCCGTCGTATGGTATATTGAACTTTGTTTCTAAGAGTACGGTATGCACTGAGATCCCGCTTTTTATGTGCTTTATCTCTATCTCTCATAATTTCAAGTATTTCCTGAGTGATCCAAGGTGGCTTGACGTGGTGTTTTACTCGAACTTCCTTGACTGGCACATGTCTATCAAAAACATCAATAAAGGTTTTCATCCAGAATTCCAGAGCATCGTCTGGGTCAGAAAGCTGATAAACATTGTCTAGAGGTGAACTGAGCAAGTCTTGTAAAAATGCGTTTTGGTTGAAATTTTTGTAACTTCTATATTTTACACTTATGTGTTTATGTTTAGGAGTTTTAATTCCTTTTTTAGACCACGTGCAGCATATTGGGTAGTGATCGCTCATTGCACAATTGGGTACGGTGCATTCTATGATGTTGTCTGAGAAAGTTACATAAATGTGATCTATGACTGTTGAAGATGACTTTGTTACTCTAGTAGCTTGTACTATTTGTTGGAAATTGTATGATGCAATTATATTTCCCCATATTATGTTGGATTTGTTGTTGTCAATGTTAAAGTCTCCGAGTAGTATAATTTCCTTCCCGGAAGCGAAAACCACGTCCATCATGGTAGTGAAGTTTTCGTACCAGACGTGTCCAGCACTGGGATTTCGATAGAGGTAGCCAATTATCAGGGGTGTGCAGTTTTGAAGTTTCAGCTCTAACCAAATACATTCTATTTCGCAAGTTTCAAAGTCTAGCCTACGGTGAGCATTTAGTAAATTAGAAACATAGGTTACTACGCCTGTCTCTTGTTTCCTACAGGGATCCCTTCTAAAAACTTTGTACCCTTTAATAGAGATGTCCTCATCTGAAATTTTATCATTAAGCCTACTTTCACTAAGGCCGAATAAATGAAAATTTTGATTAAGAATAGAAGATAACTCTGGTAGCTTGTTAAATAAGCTGCAAATGTTTAAGTGTCCAAGGCGTATTCCTGACTTATTGAGCCAGTGTTGCCACTTCTCAGACATTTTATCCACGAAGAAAGTGTAAATTAGTCAAAGTTAAGCAAAAATACAAGATAATAAAAAATCACAATTACACTAACTTACAAAATATCAGTAATACAAATCGATAAGTAAATGACAGTATTATAATGATATAACTAATTAGACCAACGAATATAATGCAAACACGGAACAAAACGAATTAAAGAACATACAACAAATAATTAAACTGAAATAAACTACTTCACAAGCTAAGTAACCAACTGTAATCCAAAAGAATTAATAAATGACTATACAAGTCAATGTCTCTGTTTAAAGCGGTGTATCCCACACGGGAAATAAAACGTTAAGCAGTAAGCGATTAAAGTTCAAGGAGGAAGCTCTGTTGCTGGTATCAATTCATATAGGGTTCCGTTTTTAATATGTATCCTATCACACAGGTCTGTATTGTAGAGACATCATAAGGGCTTGATTCAGTGCGGCAGGACTAAATCGCATCAAGTATAGAAGTTCTGGACTCCAATGATGGGGAACCTGTTGCTGTCCGCTTGGTCGCTCATTACTGGCGTGAACTTGGTGATGCGGAACCTGTTGTTGCCTACTTGTTCGCTCATTGCTGGCGTGAATTTGGTGATGCGGAACCTCTTGTTGTCTGCTATGGAGCCCATAGCTGTCTTCATCTTGGTGTGTCAAGGTGGTATTACTGCCGTGCGTGTGTACCGCTGCTTGCAATGAGGGTTCGTTGGAAGTGAGGTTAGGGAAATCTTCCTGGTAGTTATTTCCTTCACGAGTGAGGGTGGGGGTAGGAAGGAGAGGTTGATTTATTCTTGGTAGCATGTGTGCACCTTGAATAGCAGGCGTTCGGGGGTCAGACGTCAGCTGACGTTTATCCGGGGTGATGGGGATATTTCGACTGGCTTCAGTAGTTAATGTTCGTCGTGTTTGTGTGTTGGTCTTGTTTTGTGCTCTCTCCGGATACTTGATATTTTTAGCAAGGAAGCTATAACCTAATGTGGATGCGTGGATCTGGTCGCTGTACAGTTGTTTCTTTGGCGCGCCTCTTTGAGATGTAAACAATGGTGTGTTGTTGATAAAGTGTACATTATACTGAGTACAGAATTTCTCTAGGGTGTTGTTGTTTATGTCGGCTAGTCGACGTTCGGTGCCATAACATGGTGGTATGATAGAAGAGAAAAACACTTTAGAATTTGGAAAATTATGGCGTAATAAGTCTAGTAGTTTTCGTAACTGAGAAATGGTAATATTTTGGTTTCTCATAGTGTCATTAATTCCTATATGTATTGTAATCCTCTTCACACTTTCGTTGATTTCCATTCTACGTATACTGTTTGTTAGACTGTCTAACCCTGCACTTGGAAGTGGAATTGTTGTAGCTATATCGGCGTGTGATGAGGACATACGATCACTATATATGCCTTTCATCAAGGAGTCGCCAATTATCAAGTGGGTGTAGTCAGTTAGTAGTCTCTGTATGTACTGGCTTCTGGTACGTCTTGCACGTTGATTCTGCCATTGATAATTATCCGGCTGTGGACTGCCTTCTTGCTGGTTACCAGCCGTTTCTTGAATAGGCGGGTTGTCTGTCGGCAATGTCTCGTCGTACTGACAGCCGCTTACCAATTGCTCTTTTGGTAGTTCAAATCGATTGCTGACTTTCACTTCTATGGGAAATGTCGAGTCCTGTTCAATGGCTTTGTCTGTTTGTTGATGTGTATTCGTTGGCTGTATAGTTGGCGCTCCCAAGGATGGTTGTGTTGTTTCGAAGCTGTTAGTCTGTGCTGCCTGATCAATAGTGTGTTTCAGAATATCATTTTCCTCTCTCAGGAGAGCGACCTCTGACTTGAGGTTGATATAGTCATTAGTGATCCTGGCGATCTTGTCTGTGTTGTCAGAGGCGGCGTCTAAAAGTACCTTCAAACTTGCCTCTAACCTTTCAATGTGCTGCTGACAACCGCATGAGTGTTGATTTGTAGCTGGACTTTCATCTAGTACTGATGGTGCAACCTCAAGTTGGTTTGAATTGTTTTCATTTGGTTGTATACTGTCCCCTAGGCTCCCCATCGGGTATTCAATGGCTAGCAACACTGGTTGGTTAGAAGAAGCTGAGTTCGAGCTGCTGGTGTGTTGAGTTGTGGCATATTGGAGTATGTTGTTACTATCACCTGATGCTGTAACGACTGCCGCTGCAGGCTGTGTTGATTTTATGGTTCTGTCTGACAATAGCGTTACCGCTGAAGGCTGTGTTGGTTTTACGGCAGACACTAGCGTGCTGAAATCGGCAGGTGTGTTTAGTGAGTCACTTGTTATTTTTAGAGCTGCCTGTTCAATTTCGACGAATTGTGTCGCGAGCCACTCAGACATGACGGCGTTTGCCCCTTGTATTAAAATTTTATTTTGCGTGTTGTATAAATGCAATGTGTGTAGGGGAGATGATATTTTGACTTCCACCTCCGCTCCTTGTCGGTCTTTTCTATAATCAACTTTGGCTTCGTGGTAATAATTGATCAGGCATGTTCGAAATGCCTCGTAATGTATTGTATTGTTGAATGTGATAGAGATGCATTTACCGTCATCCATACATTTAACTGACAGTGATGGCGAGCTAAAACAGTTCTTAAGTTTGCTTTTCACTGCCCGTTCTTTGTTGAGTGTGTAGTTTCTTGTTACTGCAGATCGTAATCCACTTCGACCCTCAGATCTACTTCGGCCCCTTTCTCCCACTAACTTCAGCACAGAAATTCCCTCCTCGACAGACATGATATTTACATAATATTACGTATCAACACACACGGAAACATTGTAGCGCCGTCCACGGTTTAAATCCAAGTGATGTGATTGGCTAGTTCAAGCTATCACTGACACGCCGCTGTTCCATGAATAATTTATCCATAGTGTCATTGAATACAATATTATTAGCACTTATATCTAACACTACACATATAGCAACTTTAAAACAAGTTCAACAGTTGAACGGCATCATTGTGATCACAGCCATATAAAATCCATTGCGTACGAATGTAGATAAACAGGAAAATTAATCCAAAAAGGAGGAGACCACACAAATGCGTCCTTCCTCGGCAATCGGAACTTTTGAGGAGGAACATCATGTAAGGAGGCAAAAGAAGCATGGCTTGAGAAAAATTGCATAGAAATTGAAAAACAACGCAACAGTAAAAATACCAGACTAATGTACAAAAGAATTCAGGAGCTTACTAATCAAAGAACACAAACATCAGCAGGCTGCCTAAAGACAAATGATGGAAAAATCATCATACAAAAAGATATGATTTTACGTGCATGGTCAGATTATGTGAAAAACCAGTCCGATACTCAAAATAATAATTAAGGACCATCAATTTTGACGATGGAGGTTCAGAATGCTCTTAACAATATGAAAACTGGTAAGACCCCTGGTTTAGATGGCATCACAATAGAAATGATTAATACTTTAGAAGAATATGGAATAGATAAAGTTACCAGACTGCTGAATATAATATATGATTCTGGAGATATACCTCATGAATTATGTAATTGTATATTTATTGCAATCCCAAAGAAATCAGGAGCCTTGGAATGTGATCAACATTGAACAATTAGTATAATGAGTCACATCACGAAGATTTTGCTGAGAATTATCATGCAAAGAGTCAGGAAGAAAATACAACCTGAAATAGGAGAAAAACAATGTGGGTTTATAGAAGGCAAGGGTACAGTAAATGCTGTGTATATAGTGAGAACAGTAATTGAACATTCTATGTTTGCTTTATTGACTACACAAAGGCTTTCGATAAAGTGAGATATGTCGACATGATAATGATGCTGTAAGATCTACAAATTGATAGGAAAGACCTTATACTTGTAAAAATCATATATTGGAAGCAACAAGCTGTTGAATTGATAATGAAGTAGGTCAATATCAGCCTATTAAGAGAGGTGTGAGACAGGGATGTGTAATGTCTCCAGATATTTATTTTCCTGTACAGGGGAAATATTTTCAGAAATATAGAAGAAATGGAAGGAATCATCATTGGGGGACGATACATCAATAACATTAGATTGCAGACAATGAACAGACCTGCAACATTTAGTAGATGCAGTTGTTGCACACAGTGAACAACTAGGGTTAGAATTGAATTGTAAGAAGACACAGATTATGGTTGTCACTGGGAAGAAGGAAATACCACAACGTAATATACAAGTAAATGGGCATATTCTTAAACAAGTGAATCGGTACAGTCATCTCAGAACAACCATAACATCTGATGGGAGATGCCTTGAAGAGATTAGAAAAAGAATTGCCATTGCGAAGGTAGCCTTTTGCAAGATGAAAACCATACTGACCAATACAAAGATGTCAATTAAAACGAGAAAAAGAGTGTTGAGGGGATACACAGAGCCAGTTCTGTGGTATGGATGTGAAGCTTGGACAATGAGCAGACAAGCTGAAAAACATCTGATGGCTGTGGAAATGTGGTTTCTGAGGAAAATGCAAAGAATACCATGGACAGACAGAAAAACCAATGAACAAGCCCATCAAGAAATAAATGATTGATTGATTGATTTAGGAATCGACATCACAGCATTCAGGGCATTCCCATAAGCGCTCCGTCCCCATCCTCAGCAGTCAGTGAAGAGTTCCAACACCAATAGTACCAGTAGCAATCTGATTATATGTCCGTCTCGCCTTTCCTCTGAGCGTTGAGCGTCGGCCAGATCCCCTCGTCACTCCTCGATGTCTCATTCTTGCCAGACCATGGTAATCCATTTGCTCCTCCGAGGTGTACACGTGCTCCCACAAGGCCGCAACCACGTCTGCCTTGTCATGTATCAATACTCCACCAAGTTCTGCAGAGCCAGCCAATCTGTCCACCTGTTTATTTCCCAGCACACCGGCATGCCCAGGAGAAAAGATCCAGGCGATGCTTGTCACCCGTAACCTCCAAAGCGAAGCAAGCCACTCCGCACGAAGCCTGCCCATCCTCACTCTCGTCAGCATGCTTTCTGAGTCAGTTACAATCACGATGTGTGTGTATGTCATATTCTCCATCCAGCGGAGAGCCGCAGTGACTGCCTCCACCTCCATTCTTAAGCTGGATGTTCTGGTATCATATGCTAGGCTCTCCTGCACCAAACGTCGACCATTAGCTTTGGCTATGAACCCCCAACCACTTTTCTCACCTCTTGACACATGACCATAAATAAAACATGACCAAGAAATAAATGATCGTAAACTAATTAGAGACATTAGACGCAGACAGTCAAATTTATTTGGGCATGTTATGAGAAGAAATGACTTGGAGAACTTGGTGACAATTGGCAAGATCGAAAGGGAAGACCGAGAAGTAAATACCTGGGTGGCATGCTCGAGACAGAAACACGGAGCCCGATCCACGACTCTGGTGATCGAGTGAGATGGCAAAACATGACCGCCAATGCTTATCGGCATGGCACATCATGGATAGATGGATAATATGTTTGTGTAGACTTCTTGAACACTTAGTGACTTACAGGTGGTCGATGAAAGCTTTGTGTGTCATACAAGCTGAAACAGAGTTGAGTTGAGGAAACTATGCTGAGGTTAACCATGTGAACATGGAACAGTCTAGAATTGAGGATTATAGACATCTGTTAACTATATCTGGAACAGTCTAGAATTGAGGATTATAGACATCTGTTAACTATATCTGGAACAGTCTAGAATTGAGGATGATAGACAGGTTATACATACATGGAACACTCCAGAATTGAGGATAATAGACAGATGCCATATGACCATGGAACATTCCAGAATTGAGGATGGTAGACAGGTTATGCCATGTGAATATGGAACAGTCTAGAATTGAAGATGATAGAGGTTAACTATATCTGGAACAGTTTAGAATTTACCCATCTGTAATTCACCCCCCAAATAAAATTTTCTTTGGTATTCTACCGTCGCCTATCCTCCTGATGTGTTCTATTCATCTAAGTCTACGAAGACTGAGCATGGAACAAAGCTTATTGGAATAGAATTTTTGAATGTAATATGAAAGCATAGTAAGTAATATAAAACATGTGTATGCTGATGCTGAACCTGATCACTCAACCCCACACCTTTCAGACTTCCTGCCAGCTGCCAGCCCTGGTACAGCTGCTCTGACATCAACAGAGGCACCACCACAGGCTGCAGGCCGTTCATCACAACAAGAGGTGGTATCAGCCAGCAGGGATGGGTGGAATGTCCAGCCATCATTTAACAATACACAGGTAACTTGCAATTGTTGATGCTTCTAAATCCTCTTTATAACTGAGTTACTTTGGTGTTGGTCATTGGAGCCCTAAAAAGATGACCTATGATATGACATATGGGCCCAGATGACCTATGAGGTGACAAAAGGGTTCAGATAACCTATGTGATTTCATATGGGATCAAATGACCTATGAGATAACATATGGGTTCAGTTGATCTGTGGGCTGACATGAGCTCAGGGGACATATGAGATGACATAAATGCTCAAATGTATTATGAGATGACATATGCTCAGATCTATGAGCTGACATATAGGCTCTGATGACCCATGAGATTACATATGGGCCCAGGTGACCTGTGCTATGACATATGGGCTGAGATGACATATATGCTCAGATGACCTATGAGATGACACATGGGCTTAGATGACCTATGAGATAACATGAGCTCATATGTCCTGTGAGACTGGTGTTAAGATTTTTCTTTTGACCTGGTACCAAATTACCATCTCTGTGGGAACTGTACTACAGAGTTCTCTTTCCCCTCTCCTAGCCCAGAAACCTCTAGGATACACAGCAGAGGGGAGTTTTTCTTTGGTTGTTGATCCATGGTACTGTCAGAATTTGTTGTAACCTGTAGGATACACAGCAGAGGGGAGTGTTTCTTTGGTTGTTGATCCATGGTACTGTCAGAATTTGTTGTAACCTGTAGGATACACAGCAGAGGGGAGTGTTTCTTTGATTGTTGATCCATGGTACTGTCAGAATTTGTTGTAACCTGTAGGATACACAGCAGAGGGGGGTGTTTCTTGGTTGTTGATCCATGGTACTGTCAGAACTTGTTGTAACCTCTAGGATACAATATGCCCAGGATATGTCTCAGCTGTCTTTCCTGTTATGAGTACAAGTTGTACTCTATTTCTGGCCATTTGCAGTGCCTGCAGTGTTTTCTCTGAAGGTGATGTTTTATACACTGAGAATGCATGTCTCTTTATCTCCAGTACTGGGAGCATCTCTTCAGAGTGTGCTTCAAACCAGTCAGCTGACTTGTTTGCTTCTTGCCAAATGTTGATAGTGCTGTGTTGTAGATGGTGTCGCGCTAATGACTCCATCTGTCGTTTCGTTGGCAGTTCCGTTTTTGGGACCAGGTAGAGTCTTCACTGTGTTGGAAACGAGTGAATTATTGATGTCGCAGTCAGCGCTATGATAGCTATGAGTCAGCTGTACACTGTGGAGCTGCGTTTAGTGAGCACCGGGTCGAGTTAGTGCTAGTTCTTTGATCTGGGGTGCCTCCGTGACACCTTGTGTTGTGGTTTTGTGTCAAAGAAGGTGTTGGTCATGCATAAATTATGATGGCTGCAGAATTCCAAGAGATGTCTATTGTCATTGATCTTCCCAACACCAAACTGTCTTAGACATGAAGGCCAAGATTTGAGATTGAAGCCATTTCTGGCATTGAAATGCCCCAGGATAAAAAGATGTTGTTTCTCTGGTGTTTCACTGACTTCTTTGCTAAGGTCGTCATAGAACTTGTCTTTAGGTTCTGATGCTGCAGTTAGTGTTGGGGCGTAAACGCTTATAATACTAACTGGGCCTGCCTCTGTCTGGAGTTGGAGCTTCAGTATTCTTTCAGTGCCATCACTTGGTGGTGTGATGGAATTGAGCAGCTTGTTTCTGATAGTGAAGCCAACTCCATGCTCCCTGGTGTCTCCACACGGTTTGCCATGCCAGTAGAAAATGAAGTCCCTCTCCTTGATGCTTCCAGATTCTGGGAGTCTAGTCTCTTGCAGGGCAACAATGTCTATCTCCAGTCTGAGTAGTTCATTGTTTATCACTGCAGTTTTGCGGACATCAACAATCTCATTTAGATTGTCTGAGATGTCAGGAGTCATGGTTCTTACGTTCCATGTTTCCAATCTTAGGGCCGGTTGTTGTTGTTGTTTGTTTTTCTTTTCTTGTTGCTAGGTGTATAAACTGTGGTCCATGTATCAGGATTTTGGCGAGACAGCACCTTATGACTGGGGGATGCCCAGCTTTGGCAGGTGGTAGCTGTCTAATGAGATATGATGATCTCTCCCACTTTCAGAAGCAACCCACTGCACCTTGCTCTACACCAATCATGCATTACGATTCATAACCGGTAACTGCTGCTTCCCATGTTGTGTCATTAGTTGCTCTATACTCCAGAGCACAAGCCTGGGAAATAGAATGTGGAGAACCAGATGTTGCCCAGTAGCAAGGTCCCTCTCTCCACATCACTAATGTTGCCCAGTAGCAAGGTCCCTCTCTCCACATCACTAATGTTGCCCAGTAGCAAGGTCCCTCTCTCCACATCACTAATGTTGACCAAAGGAGAGGCAGTAGCCAATGTAACTTGGCATCATTGCCATCACAAGAGTTGCCAGGTCTATGTTGTTTACAAGGGACTCCATCTCCAGATTTGTCCTCAGGGTTTACTCCCGAAGCTTTTCTCATGGGTATACCCACAAGGCAGTGGAGGTTTGAGATTTAGAGATTCCTCTCTTAGAAGAGATACCAACCAAGGCTGACAAGCCTCCTCTGCCCAAGAATCAATAAGGAGGGAAGTCTACCATTCTTCCTTTCTGGCAGTGACCATACTGATCAGATGACTAGCCATTGTCTCTACTGAGAGATCCTCTGCCCACCGTCACTGACTTGAAACCATAACCAACAACTACCTGCTGGCTGCTCCCAAGTCTAATCCACAACCTGCTAACGTGGCTAGACATTACCCTGTTGGGGGGGGGGGGGCTAAACAGGTACCCCACCTTGCCCAAGGGTGTCCCATAAGCTAGCGGAGGGAAGGGGCACATTACTTCTCCTTTGATAGGTGATACCCCTACCCTGCTACCCATACTTCTGTGGGAGATGACAGGCACAAGAAGAATTGAAGGCCTGTCTTTTCTTTATTTTCTTAAGAATTTACAGCTGTACTGAGAATCAAACCATGTTTACCCTGATGGCTAACCTTGTCAACAAACACCTGCAAAGGTCGGATGTGTTGGTCGAAAGGTGTAAATAACACAGATTTGCTGTAAACTGACACAACGCTATTATGTCTGAAACAAACAAAAAAATATTGGTTGAACGATGAAGAAGAAACCATGTTTGACAAGTTAGTGGTGGATGCCTGGCCTGTTAGTTTGTGGAGACTCCTGTCTGTTCGACTGTTCACATGGGGCAGTGAGGAGCATTTTGTGTGATATTCACTGACACAGGAATGGAGCATTATGGGGTGACCCTTTGCCATGAAGTTGTAACCGCAACTAACTAACTAACTGATGCAATGAAGCTTAACCTCTTGCCTTCAACCCCTGATTCTGTCAGATATCACAAGACAAGCTGGCATGTACAGCAGGATCTCAGGCTGAGCTTGACCAGGCCCTGGCAGACGCCAAGAAGCAGTGGGAAAAGGAGCATGAGACAGGTAATTCCCAAACCAGTTTTATTTCTTCACATTTCACAACTGGTATAGCTACTCAGTAACTTGTCTTCACTTTATTCTTCTGTTGTGCATGCTACAAATATGTATGTGCTTTATGTGTTCTTGAATAGGATGAAATATTTGGAATTTCCATTTATCATCATATTTTCATCTAAAATCATATTTTCATCTATCATCATATTTTCATCTATCATCATATTTCAACTTTCATCATATTTTCATAAGCCAGGTTTCTACTGGTCGGGTGTGAAGCTGTGGAAATATAAGTATTAGCCAGTTCGTGTTTCTTTGCGATACACCAATCTTTTATTTGTACTGTCTGCTCTACGTCTCATTAGAATATGCAGGAATGGCGACGCTTGGTTGTGTTTGTGTTCCATAGATAGAGACATGTTCTTGTGCGTCTGGTTCATTATGACCTGGAACGATATTGCTTGTAGCTTGTCTGTGGTGATAATTAGTATATCGTCCACATAACGACCAAGTTGTTAAAGTCTGAGAATCTCTTTTGTTCTAAATGTGTCATGGAGATGTCCACTAGAATAGGATCAAGAGGACTCCCCATGGCCACTCTGCCAATTTGGCGGTATGACTTTTTTTTTTAGATAATTGAATTTTATATTGGCAGTGCATAGTAATAATAGTGGCTGAAGAATAGTTGTCAATATCCAACAATCCATCATGTGCCATGCCGGTAAGCGTGGGCGGTCATGTTTTGCCATCTCACTCGATCACCACACTCGTGGATCAGCTCCGTGTTTCTGTCTCGACCATGGCCAAGCCATCCAGGTATTTACTTCTAAGTCTTCCCCTTGGTCTGTTCCCTTCGATCTTGCCAGTTGTCACCAAGTTCTCCAAATCATTTTTTCTCATAACATGCCCAAAAAATGTTGACTGTCTACGTCTAATGTCTCTAATCAGTTTGCGATCTTCATTTGTTTCTTGAAGGACTTGTTCATTGATTTTTCTGTCAGTCTAGTTTAATATATTTGTCTTTAATGTGTTCACCTATTATTTTTTACTGTCTTTTTTACTGCCTTATATAATGGGACATTGTTTAATAGGGAGGCTATATCCATGGATATCATGTGTTCATTCTCTGTGTCTATTGTATCCAATAATTCCACCAGTTTGAATGTATCTCTAGGTAATTTTGGATTGCAGTAATTGAAATTACTGTACAAATGTGTGTATATTGCAGGAATTATCTTCTTCTCGCGTAATCGCGTTGGGACATTTGACTCTTACTGTTGTGGTGTCATCCACATCCCAGCTGGTCAAGTAAGAAAGGCTGAGGACATCCCGGTCAACCCTTAGGGAAGGCAGGGGCAGACCATGGGCATTATCCGCCACCCAGGGAGGCTACCATAATTGCAGAGCCGACATATAGCGCTCTGGTACTGGGCTCACACCCAAGGAATCGTCTCATCCTGCTCATGGCGGCTTCATTTCCTCACCACATATTGGGCATTTTGTTCGCTACTGGCCGCTCCCCATGCAAACCAGAAACTGTCAGTCTGCAGACGACATCCACTCAGCAAGCTTTCACTTTGGACTTCCATGTAATGGAATCGCTAGCCAAGTGTTCAATTTTTTTTTAACCACCTTTCATTACGCTCACTCAATGAGATTTTGATACAGACATATATCGTAACCATTGCGTGCAACTGGGACATTTTTTTCCCACCTTTGAAAAACGCTCATGAGGTAGGCTGCAGATGCTGCCGGCTCAGCATCTTACCTCTGTGCAGGCCCTCACATCTGAAATATGTTGACTTAGAGGTGTTCAGCCATGCAGGATTGATCTAATTACTTTTGTTTATGTTGTGTGATTTCTGCAGTATGTACCTGATGAGATACAGCAAAATATGCCAGGCAATAAATCATGCAATCTATTGTTTTTTATCTTTTCACTTGTTTTGTTTTAGATTTACAACAATGGAACTTCTTTTCATTTGTTTCAAATATTCAGTAGTAGAACTTTTCATTTGATTTGTTTCAAATATACAACAATGGAACTTCTTATTTGTTTCAGATATCCAACATTGGATTTCAGAAATAATCACCAATGAATTGAAAAAATCTAGGATAAATGATGAACTTTCTGAGTACAAACAAAAACTGGATGTAGCAGTCAGTGAGAAGTTGACAGTTCAGAAACATGCCGAAGATTCAAAGCTGGATTATCAAACTAAAATGAAGACGTTGACGGAAAAACACAACGAGGAGATCAGTGATGTTGCAGTGAAATATGACAGACAGATGCGGGAGTTTGAAAGGAAACTGGCAGAGATGTACAAACAGTCTGCTGCCTCTCTGGTCAATAAACACTGTTCTGTAACACATCTCCCACAAAGTTTCCAAGAATCAGATCTACCAGGAAAGCTGCATATTCTGGAGATGATCATGAAAGAGAAAGATGCAAAGTTACGAGAGCTGGAGATGATAATTCAGGAGCAGAATAAAGTTGTCTTAAAGAAAGTTTCTAGAAACCACAATCATGTGGCAGACTCTGACAAGAGTGTCACTGATTTTGAATGTTGCCATGGTGATTTGTCGGAAGCCAGCCCTGAGAAATTGAGAGAGCACATTAAAAAGTTAGAATCATTGCTTCACACAATAAAACAAAAATGCAACAGGGAGGTTAGTGAACTGAAGCAACAGAATCAGAAAGAATCTGAGATTTCAGTGAGATTACGAGAAGTGATATTTCAAGCTGTGCGGGACTTTCTGAAAGTGAAAGAGGACCAGTGGAAAATAAGGATGGAAACTACTATGAAACAGCATGAGCAAGCTTTGAAACAAGCAGATGAAAAACATAAATGTGTTATTCGAGAAACAATATGTGAATATGAACATAAAAATGTGGAGCTACAAAAGATTATTGATGAATATAATAAGTTCATATCAGATAAAGAAACAAAACCAGGTGAATCAACATCTGTAGGAGACACATTTTCCCTCAGGGACAGAATGAAACGTGAAATCTGTTTACTTGAGGAGAAATATATCACAGAGAAGGCATCATTAGAGAGGAAAGTGAAACAGATAGAAGAGGAGAAGAGTGATGAAATCGTGAATTTGTTTTTGCGTCAGGCGAAAGATAAAAGAAAGCTGAAAGAAACATTTAATACTGAAATTTCCAGTTTGAAAGCAGAACACCAAAATGTAATCAGACAGTTAGAGAAAGAACTTAGTTTGCAGAAGTCTGAAGCTGACAAGGCTCATGAACTTGCAGAGACATTAAAGAAAGAGAATGAGCATTATAAGCTGGTTGTTGAGCAGTTACAGAAGGAAGTTGTACAGATGAAGGTTAGCAGCTCAGATAAACAGATCAAGGAACAGAGAGAGAAGTGGTTTCTGGAAGCACAAGAGTATTTCAACACAGAAATCAAACGAGTTGAGTATCAAATCAAGAAGGAGGAAGAGAAGATGAGAGAAAGACTGGAGAAATTAAATGGAGCAGAGGAGAGGGATAGAAAACAGCTGGAGAAGATGAATGAAGAAGGAGAGAAGAAGAGAAGCAAACTGGATAGGATAAAGAAAGAAGAAGAAGGGATGAAAAAGGAGCAGGAGAATATACAAGAATGGCAGAAGTATAAAGAACAGTTTGATAATGAGAAGAAAGAAGAAGCAATGAAAACAGCACAGATAGAAGTAGACAAGTTAAATAAGAAATTTGTTGTTGAACTAAATGCAAGAGTTAAGGCAATACAGACACAAGTTGAACAGCAGAAGATGGCCTGGAAAAAGGAGGAAAGACACAAACTTCTGAAAGAGATAGAAGAAATTATAAAAGCACTTTATTCACACAAGCAGTGGAGCCTACAAGAAACAAAGAGTGAGCTAGAAATGAAGATGGAGGAAGTAAAGAACAATGAATTCAGGGAAATGCAGGAGGATGTGAGGAAACAAGTACAAAGTATGCAAGAAGAATGGAAACGGGAGAGGAGTGATCGTGATAACAGAGCTCAAGATGAACTTGACAGATTGAAAGAATGTTACCAAGCGGAGGATGATGCCAAACTCAAGGTAAATTTGTCTGTTAAATTGTTGGGTTCAGTGTACTTGTCTTGTTTTATGTTAAGTCTGAGTTGACTTGAGCCAAGAACCGACATCACAGCACTCGGGTGTCATAATGTCTGTGTTGGTCAGTGTCTGTACGGGTGTGACTAGGATACACGTACAGAAGTGTTCACTGCAACAGTACAAGACAGCGTTCATACAAAACAGTACTGCTCACTTTGCTGACACAACGCACTCATTGACATCTCCCCATGCCTCCAACTGCCCTCAAATCTTCAGCTCAAATATCTTCAGCTGCCCAAATAATCTATCCAAGTTGTTAGCTGATCACAAATCTCCACGTGCTCAGGCTGATCTTGCATATTTTCTCATGTCTCAGGCTGATCACAAATCTCCCCATGTTTCCAGCTGATCACAAATCTCACCAAGTCTCCAGCTGATCACATATCTCCCCATGTCTCCAGCTGATCACAAATCTCACCATGCCATTATTTTTCTAGACTGCCTTTGATATTACACTCACACCCTGAAAGCACATCTTACAAGACTCCAGATTTTGTCATAGAGTGGCAACTTGGCACACAGGAACAACCCCACAACTACAAATTTTGTAACAGAGTGGAAACTTGGCACACAGGAGTAACCCTACAAGACACTAGATCTTGTCACAGAGTGGAAATGTGGCACCCAGAAACAACCCTGCAAGACTCTAGCTTATGTTACAGATAGAGTGGAAGCTTGACACACAGGAACAACCCTATATGACTCCAGATTATGTCAGAGATATAGTCAAAACTTGGCACTCAAGAGCAACTCTGCAAGACTCCAGATTGTCACAGAAGAGTGTAAACTTGGCACATAGGAGCAACCCCACAAAACTCCAGATTTTGTCACAGATAAAGTAGAAACTTGGCACACAGAAGCAACCTACATAGTCAGAACAATAATAACTGCAGCAGGGTAGAACATTTGTTTACTGATCTTGGTCTATGATGTGATCACATAATTACATTTTGTAAGTCTGGATGGCAATCAGGTGTCATAAATATATACTAACATTTGTATATGTAGCTTTCCAGTTGCCATAAATATATATCATTGGCACCTTGCCGTCTTGACAGACGATAGTTTGGTACATTGTGCTTCAAAAAGGCATAATAACTATTACCCATGGCGGTAGCGAATGTGACTGATAAGGCCAATTCGCGCTGTAAATGTTCGTCCACAGTGGATGCATGTGAAAACATGGTCATTTCCACCATCTTATGTCTCACATGCTTGGTGTGTGCTTTATCTGCAATCAATTTCTCCTTTGTCTTTATTTCATTTCTGATATTTGCCTTCTATACAACACGTTCAGCAGCGACTTGCTCCCAATGTGTATTATCAATGTCTGTATCAATTCAAGTCTATGAAGACTGAGCATGGAATAAACCGTCACACAACCTGATCTTTCCAATACTTCAGTATTTGTGATTTTGTCTTGCCACTTAATACCAAGTATTCTTCACAGACACCGCATATGAAAGCTGTTTAAACGTTTCTCTTGGCGTGAGTAAGTTGTCCAAGTTTCACTGCCATAAAGAAGAGTACTAAGGACACAGGCTTGATAGACAAGGACTTTAGTTTTGGCAGTGAACTTCCTGTTCTCCCAGACTCTTTTTTGTTAACCTGTTCATTGTTGTTACTACCTTACCAATCCGGATGTTGGTTTCCTGATCTAGGGATAATTTACTATTTACCACTGATCCTAGATATGTAAAATTGTCTACCATCTCCAGTTCGGCGTTGTCAATAAAGATTGATGGTACCCCATGTGCACCTTGTGACATAATCTGTGCTTTCTTTTTGTTAATTGTTAAACCAAATTCAGAACAAGCATTGGAAAATGCAGATAGTAGTGCCAGATGGTTAGTGAAGATATAACAATCAACCTCAGTAAAATCGCTCATTGTCCAAGAGAAAGAAACCATTCTAACAGAAATTCGGAAGCCTGTGCCAACATTGATGGATAACTCAAAGCCGTTAGACAATCGCAGTTATGGCGACATTTATTGCCTGTGTTCAAGCTTGTGCTCACAAATCAATGGCAGTAATAATCATAATATTAGTAATTCTCAGAATACTGTGCCTGTTCAGCCAGGCGGGACAGTATTGAAATCAGGTACATAATGTTCGCACAAATGAACCTACTCTACAACTGCTGATATAAATGTCTTAGCGCGTCTAGTCAGCTATTGCTCCTTACCAAGTGACCTCTATGTCACCTTGCTATGATTTCCAAGTCTCACTGGAAGCATTTGCATCCATCCATCGTTTTCTAGCAAATATGAATATATATATTCATAAATATGAATATATATATATAATCACAGTTTTATATTTATCAGTCCAGGTGCCTTTAATATATACAATCTGTTTCATGTTTACCTATCCAGGTGCCACAGTCAGGTCTGAGAAATGTGACCAGCCTGAAGTCCCAAGATCACGACATGAGCACAGGTGCTTCCATCCCAGGTAAGGTCTGAGCTGATGTGGGTCAGTGTGTCACAGTTGATCTTTCATGTGCTTCACCTCTGGCTCATGCTGGTCTGGTTTGATTCATGGCCTGGTGTGTGTTGGACTTTTCAAAATAAGAACATTAACCTGGGGTAGTGGAGTGAATGACTAGGTTTCTCAGACAAGGACCAAATACTTGGAAGACCTGTATACAAATTGTGCATATAAAAATTCCTCGGCATTTGGAAATGAACATGAGTTGGCAGTTGCCCAGGCTGCTGTTCAAGGTGAGACAAGCTAACCACAAAATCCAGGTCGTTAAAGCTTGTGGGATTCTGGTGCGCAGATTTGTGGATCCTTATTGGTGGTGACCAAATCTGGCACTTGGCTAGGATATATGAGGGGAGACGGAACACTTACAGAGATGTCCATGTGCAGTGATGGAGTGGAGCACTTATGGAAATATGTGCTGTGATTGAGAGTAGAGCACTTATGGAAATATTCATGTGCTGTGATAGAGAGTGGAGCACTTATGGAAATATTCATGTGCTGTGATAGAGAGTGGAGCACTTATGGAAATATTCATGTGCTGTGATAGAGAGTGGAGCACTTATGGAAATATTCATGTGCTGTGATAGAGAGTGGAGCACTTATGGAAATGTCCATGTGCTGTGACAGAGAGTGGAGCACTTATGGAAATGTCCATGTGCTGTGACAGAGAGTGGAGCACTTATGGAAATGTCCATGTGCTGTGACAGAGAGTGGAGCACTTATGGAACTATCAATGTGCCATGATAGTTAGTGGAGCACTTTATATTTGATATTAATTCAGTGAAGTGGTGTCATGACATGTGTACATATTGGTATCTTTGATATTAAGTCTGTGAATTCATGTGATGTGTACATGTTCATGTTTACATATTTGATATTAAGTCTGTGAACTGATGTGATGACACATGTACACATTGACATATTTGATGTTATGTCTGTGTACTGATGTGATGTGTAAACAGTGAACTGATGTGATGTGTTTTTTCACATTGAACTGATGTCATGTGTGTGTGTACACACTGTGTTGATGTGATGTTTACACAGTGAACTGGTATGATTGGTACATCTATACATTAATATATTTGATAATATGTCTTTTAACTGATGTGATGACACATATATACATTTACATACACATCATACATGTGATGTGCATATGTACACAGTGACTGTTATGATGGCAGGTGTCTTCAAGTTGCCAGCACCCCTGTAAGTGATCAGCCTGCATAGACAGGAGTACATTCTGACTTCCACCGAATCCTGATATAAGCAAGATTTGATGTGGAACAACACCCCTACGCCGTATCTCCACCTTACCGAAGTAGAGGGCAGGTCGAGGGGGGAACCAGACGAATAGAGACACAAACAAGCTGCCTTGTAGGTACTAAACTGTGACACAGAATAGAGATACAAACAAGCTGCCTTGTAGGTACTAAACTGTGACACAGAATAGAGATACAAACAAGCTGCCTTGTAGGTACTGAACTGTGACACAGAATAGAGATACAAACAAGCTGCCTTGTAGGTACTGAACTGTGACACAGAATAGAGATACAAACATGCTGCCTTGTAGGTACTGAACTGTGACACAGAATAGAGATACAAACATGCTGCCTTGTAGGTACTGAACTGTGACACAGAATAGAGATACAAACAAGCTGCCTTGTAGGTACTGAACTGTGACACAGAATAGAGATACAAACATGCTGCCTTGTAGGTACTGAACTGTGACACAGAATAGAGATACAAACAAGCTGCCTTGTAGGTACTGAACTGTGACACAGAATAGAGATACAAACAAGCTGCCTTGTAGGTACTGAACTGTGACACAGAATAGATATACAAACATGCTGCCTTGTAGGTACTGAACTGTGACACAGAATAGAGATACAAACAAGCTGCCTTGTAGGTACTGAACTGTGACACAGAATAGAGATAAATCAAATCAAAATCAAATCAACTTTATTAGGGTCACAAATTGGGCGCGCAGGCCCGTCTTACATTCGGCCCTTCCAATCACTCGTCTTTCGTTCATCAAGAGCATTATACATTTACATAGGAAGAAAAATAAACATTGTGAAATGAATGTTGTAAACATAAACAAGGCTAATAACCATGTTATGAAGCCCATCTGCCACCTATCCATACATCACCCCACCCACACAACACCCCCACCTACCCACACACACGCACACCAAGGGACACATACACACCCCCACCTACCGACACACACGCACACCAAGGGACACATATATATCCCACCAACCTATCCATCCCCCCCCACGCACACACACTGCCCTCACCTGATCCCCCAACCAAAATACACTCGCCACCCACAAACATTCCCCCACCAACCCACACATTCCACGCCCATCCACATACACATCCTACCCCACACATCCTCTCCCCACCCACACCTCAAACCACCCATCCCCCAGCCACATCTCCATCGACAACATATTCCCCACCCATGCACACAATCCCCCACCAACCCACACATCGCAAATCCACATCCCAAAACCATACACACATCCCCACCAACTGACATGTCCCAACCCCCCCCCCCCCCCCTCACACAGATCTCTCTAACCACCCATACATCCCCAATCCACTCATACACACCCCACCACCCACACATACAGCTTCCACCCACCCACACATGACTTAACCTAATCCCCCACAACACAATCCTCCACCCGCACATCACATACACCCCCTACCACGCACTATTCCCAACCCACGCACCACACACACACATACCCTCACCAACACATCCCCACTTACACACCACACACATATCCCCCACAATATTCCCACCCACACCCACACAGATACCCTTACCCATCCACCCCACATACCCCCACTCACACACCACAAAAATCCCCCACCCACACACACAAACCTCACCCACACAATATCCCCAACCAACACACCACACACCTCTCACCACCCACACACGCATTCCCTACCCGTCCACCAACACACACTCACTCACGCATACATCCTCCACTACGCACCCACACATCCCCGCCCACCCACCTCCAACCAAACATCTCTCGATCACAATACCCCTACCCCCACACACATCCTCCACCCACTCACACATCCCACCCCGACACATACAACTCCCTTACCCACCTACACATCCCTAAGCCATTCACACACCCCCACCCACACATCTCCCACCCACACTCCCCCACATACTTCCCCCAACCACCACAATCCCCTACTCACCCACACATATACCCCACCCATACGCACATTTCCCGCACCCATCACGCACATCCCCCACACCACACACTATCCTCCACCCATACCACAACAAACATACCCTCCACCCACACATCATTCACACATCCCCCATCAACACACCGCACACATATCTCAAACCCACACACCATACACTTCTCCCCACCCGCCCTTGCATCCCCAATCCACCCAACACAATCCCCTACCCACACAACCCCACCTCCCACACATACTTCCTCAAACCATCCACACATCTCCACCCACATAAACACACATCTCCTGCATCCGTCCCATACACATATCCTCCACCCATACACACATCCCCCACACCCATTCCAACAACCCTACTTTCACCCCAACACATCCATCCAACACCCACAAATACCACTACCCACCAAAACCCACACACCCCAACCCATCCAAACGCATACCCCCACCCACACACACCCCACCCACACATATCCCCACACTCACACACATCCTCCACATACACTCACACTTCCTCACATCTAGACACATACAAAATGTCTCACGTTAGTATTGAAACTAGTATGAACAAACTCCCACACTTTACTCACACACATACACTGACACTTGTCATGAGCAGTCTCATAAAAATGTTAAACATGGAGCAAAATGTGTACATAAAATGTATGTGACGTAAAAATAGTGATGCTCTCTCTCTCTCTCTCTCTCTCTCTCTCTCTCTCTCTCTCTCTCTCTCTCTCTCTCTCTCTCTCTCTCTCTCACACACACACATTCACTCTTCCGCTCATTCATTCACTCTCACGCATTCACACTCTCGCTCATTCACTCTCCCGTTCACTCATTCACTCTCCCGCTCACTCATTCACTCTCACGCTCACTCGTTCTGTCTCTCATTCACACTCACTGACTCTCTCACTCAAACTACAGTAATGAACATGAGTTTATATTATGCATGATAAAATCAAATGGTATTTAACTGATAATATGACAGATGAGAATACACAAACATATGGATTCGCGTGTTACCTAACATGCGTGTTACATGACATGCATCTGCTCAGCTCTCTCTCTCTCTCTCTCTCTCTCTCTCTCTCTCTCTCTCTCTCTCTCTCTCTCTCTCTGTATTCTTTCATATACACACACTCACACGTATGCGCACGCTCACACACACACTAACACATCAACTCTCCCACTGTCTCACTCTCTAACACACAATCCTTCACACACACACACTCACTCTCTCAATCACACTCTCTCACACATACACATACACATGAACGCATGCACATGAACGCATGCACGCACGCATACACTCCCTCACTCACTCTCCCACATACACGCACGAATGCATGCACTGACACATTCCCCCACCATTTCTCGCTCAATCACTCTCTCCACACACACGCATGCACGTGCGCACACACGCATTCACTCTCTCCCTCTCTCTGACACCCACTCTCTCTCTCTCTCTCTCTCTCTCTCTCTCTCTCTCTCGCTCCCACACGCACACACATATATAGTGAACAATTATAGTTAAACAATTATAATGAACAATTATACCAGTAAATGAATTATGGTGGCATATAGTCGGTATGGATTAAGTATTGAAAGAGTTTTCGGTTAAATGTGTAGGGACTCATTGGAGTTTTCAGATCTGGAGGCAGATAATTCCATAAGTGAGCACCAGAATAGGCGAAACATGTTTTGTATAGGTCCAATCTAGGCTTTGAGACATGTAACAAATTTAGGCACTTGCTGTTCATTGCATTAGATTGAATCAGCGGCAGAAGATACTCTGGGGTATTTTGAGATATAATTTTATTCACTAATTTGGCTTTGTTGAAAAGGAAGCGCTTTTGTAGTGGTAGAAGTCTTAGATGACTGTACAAATTATTACTTTCAACGTGCTTTATGCCAGAAACCAGACGAATAGCGCGGTTTTGTAGAGAACATAGTCGTTTTAAATTAGATTTAGGGCAACCATCCCAAACTGTGGAACAGTAATCGAGATGTGATTGGATATAGCATGTATAGAATATTTTTCGTGTGCTTTCGTCCAGGAAGTGCTGAATTTTAGCAAGTTGGTAAACTTTTTGTGCTATTTTCTTGGTAAGAGCGTGAACATGAGAGCTCCAGTTCAAATGGCTGTCTATTAAAAGCCCTAGTGTTTTATGTTCAGTCACATTAACTATAGGTAACGTGCCCATGCGGAGTTCAAGCGGTGATCCAGTTATGGCTAGTGTCTGTAGTTTTTGTCTGGTCGTTATTAGCATGGATTTGGTTTTGTCGATGTTAATTTGCATGCGGTTTTCATTGCTCTATCTAGTAAGATTATCAAGTTCCTTTTGTAAAGAATTCTCTAATTCACTACGGTTTTCTTGACTAGTATATATAGTACAGTCGTCTGCAAATAGATCACAAGTTGTATTGATATATAAAGGAAGATCATTAATATAAACTGCAAAAAGCAACGGACCTAGTATTGAGCCCTGTGGCACACCAATATTAAGCTGTGTGGGTCTTGATAGACAGTTGTTGAAGGACACGACTTGTTGCCTGTCGGATAGAAATGACGTAATTATGTTCACCATGTTGGTGCTTGTCTTCATTTGCTTTAGTTTTCTAATTAAAATATCGTGATCTACCATATCAAAAGCTTTTTTAAAGTCTACAAACACCGCTCCACAAATTCTACCGTTGTTGATGTTTAAGTGCCAGTTATCGGTCATTTTTGTTAGAGCACTATGGCAAGAATATTTAGGTCGAAACCCAGATTGACTGTTAATTATTAGATCATTGTTAATTAAATGGTGTAACGTTATTTTATGAATGTGTTTTTCTAGTGGTTTTGATAGCGACGATAGTAAGGAAATAGGTCTATAATTACCCAAAACGCTATTATCGATTGAGCCATTTTTAATTAGCGGAAACACTTTAGCAATTTTAAATGCAGATGGAAAGTAGTTTTTGGCCAGGCACTGGTTATATATGAACGTTAAGGACTCGCTAATGACTGGTGCAGCACAACGAAGAATTCTATTACTGATACCATCTAGGCCGTGTGAGTTTGTTGATTTGAGGTTCAAGAGATATTTATAAACGTCTGCATCAGACATTAAAGGAATCTCAGCGGGAATATTTCTGGTGCACTTCTCCTCACAGAATGATGCCAGTGAACTTAAATTACACGATGAGTCTGGTATTGAAGACTTTAGATTCTCTATTTCTGATTGACACAGAATAGAGATACAAACATGCTGCCTTGTAGGTAGACATGACAGTCAAAGGCTAGGGAGAGCAAGTCCTAACATGCTTTTTGAATTCAGATGTACTGAGCCACAGCCTTGACACAACACTGCAAGCTCTTTTCACATTATGGTGTATAGAACAACACAGCAACTGATGAAAGATACAAACAAGCTGCCTTGTAGGTACTGAACTGTGACACAGAATAGAGATACAAACATGCTGCCTTGTAGGTACTGAACTGTGACACAGAATAGAGATACAAACAAGCTGCCTTGTAGGTACTGAACTGTGACACAGAATAGAGATACAAACATGCTGCCTTGTAGGTACTGAACTGTGACACAGAATAGAGATACAAACAAGCTGCCTTGTAGGTACTGAACTGTGACACAGAATAGAGATACAAACAAGCTGCCTTGTAGGTACTGAACTGTGACACAGAATAGAGATACAAACATGCTGCCTTGTAGGTAGACATGACAGTCAAAGGCTAGGGAGAGTCCTAACATGCTTTTTGAATTCAGATGTACTGAGCCACAGCCTTGACACAACACTGCAAGCTCTTTTCACATTATGGTGTATAGAACAACACAGCAACTGATGAAATTTGCATGTGCCACCACCACATGGCATTGACTGGTTGGGAGGAAGCTTGATGGATCAGCTGTAACCGTACTTGTGTTGTCTGTTTCAGCTGAGAGACTGACACATCCCTGCAGTGCCAGCCCAACGATGCCAGCGCATGTTATTGGTATTGAAGTGTCGAAGATTCAAGTCAAGAAAAACATCAGATCTGATCTTTCACAGTGAGTTGTGCCTTGTGGTCTGTGCATGTGTGTGCTATGAGCAAGTCATGCCACATCCTGGGAGACATGGTGCTTGCTTGCCAGCTCAATGATTGTGGGTTCAAACCTGTATCATGATGGATGTGTACAATTGATGTTGCCCCATGTCAACTCAATCTAAAACTGATATCAGGAAATGACTTGGGAAGCAGAGATATTAACTACTGTATGGGTCCTGAACTTTGCTGATATCCTGTTTATCTCCTCTGGTTTATATGTGTATATGTTTATATCTGTTTGTCTCTATAAATATATCTGCTTGTATGTTAGTACCAGGTCATGTAATCATCCACGCGGATATCTCTGTGCTTTGAGGTGAAAGCAGTGCCTGGGGGTTTGTGGTGAAAGATGGTGCAGGAGAGCCTGGCATATGATACTACAACATTTAGTCTGAGAATGGAGGAGGAAGTAGTCACATTGGCATTCACTAGCTGGAGGACAAACAGGATTGATAATGGGCTCACAAAGTATGATGAGAACAGTGAAGACAGGCATACTTTGGACACAGTGGCAGGCATCCATTCAACAATCAGAAATAGAGAGCATCTGTTGGATGTTCCCCCAGGACATGTTGGTGTGGTGGGACACGAGCAGGCGGACAGATTGGCTGGATCTGCACTAATCAGTAGGGTATTGGTGTATGATACAGCAGGCATGGTCTGAGTATTTTGGAATTCTGTGTGTAGTGCAGAAACAGACGCGTCATCATGACCTGGAGAGAATGGTGCTGCAAGGAGTGACCAGAGGATCTGGCCAACACTAAAACCTCTGAGGAAAGGCCAGACGGACGTATGATCAGGCTACTACTGGTACCATTAGTATTGGGACTGTTTGCTGGCTGTTGCAGATGAGGACGTAGCACATATGGGAATATCCCAAGTGCTGCAATGTTGGTTCTTGACTCAACAAAAACAGACTGTATCAGACTCAACAAAAACAGACTGTATCAGACTCAACAAAAACAGACTGTATCAGACTCAACTAAAATCCCCCATGCTTCCCTCACTTTTGTTTCTTTTCTTCATCACCTTTCATTCCATTTTTCATTTCCCAGACTTAAGGATTTGTTTTGTATACTCACTGCAACATGTAAGTAATTTTGTCATGGTTGTAATGCTTCAGTTATCCAGATAAACATATTTGTTCTTCTGCTTGCTGACACAAATATGGGCAAATGTTCGCCTGGATCTGTGGTTGTCTCTCCTGTCATCAAGATCCCCACATTTTGGGTTCATATGGCTTTCCTGTCATCAAGATTCCCATATTTTGTCTTCATGTGGCTTTCCTGTCATAAAGATTCTCCTGTTTTGTCTTTATGTCGCTTTCCTGCCACTGAGATTCCCATATTAAATCTTTTTTGTGGCTTTCCTGTCATCAGATGTGACTTTCATGTCATCAAGATTATCATATTTGTCTTCGTGAGGCTTCCGTGTGCTGATATCACCTGCTGCAAATTGTTCTTCTTTTAGGAGCTGTGCTCTGAAAGGTCATGATTGTATTTCTGCCTCTTTCACTAGGAAACACAAACACTAAAAGTACTCCAGTCGAGAGGGTGTGCTTCATTGCACTGAGTGTTACATCATGTTACTCATCCTCCCTCAGCAGAACTACTAGCCACTGTAGTGGCGTTACAACAACAACACTGACAATAACAACATGTGTTTCAGTTGTCATAAAGAATTTATGCTTTAGGGGCAGTTATAGTCAGATATTATTGACTCATGATATTGCGACTAGATGTAAATAGTCATGATAGTTTGGACACGTTTTGACTAAAAGTAGATGTGAAAACTTAGTGATAACTGAAAAACTTGATGGGAAACTGGCAGGGGGACAACAAATAGATAAATACCTTAATGGCTTGGTCACGTGGCAGAATGGGTACAAGGAGACAGCCCTAGCCTGAGACTGGTGATCATTTGAAGTTGCTTACCCTTATCAGCATGGCACATGATGTTGATGTGATAACACAGATAAAATGTCTTGTCTAAGATGCAAGCCCCAAATGTTTGATAAAATGTGAATAGAACAATGTCAAGTCATGTTTGATTACTTGTCTAGTGTTAGACCAGCATCATCATACTTATGATAGCCACAACAACAATGCAAGCCCACTAGACAAGTAATCAAACATGCCTAGAACAATGAAACCTGCTAGACTGAAGTGACCAAACATGACTAGAGATATGAAGCAAGCCCAATAGACAAATGATCAAACATGCCTAGGACAATGAAACAAGCCCACTAGACAAGTGATTGAACATGAGTAGAACAATGAAACAAGCCCACTAGACAAGTGATTGAACATGAGTAGAACAATGAAACAAGCCCACTAGACAAGTGATTGAACATAAGTAGAACAATGAAACAAGCCCACTAGACAAGTGATTGAACATGCGTAGAACAATGAAACAAGCCCACTAGACAAGTGATTGAACATGAGTAGAACAATGAAACAAGCCCACTAGACAAGTGATTGAACATGAGTAGAACAATGAAACAAGCCCACTAGACAAGTGATTGAACATGCGTAGAACAATGAAACAAGCCCACTAGACAAGTGATTGAACATGAGTAGAACAATGAAACAAGCCCACTAGACAAGTGATTGAACATGAGTAGAACAATGAAACAAGCCCACTAGACAAGTGATTGAACATGAGTAGAACAATGAAACAAGCCCACTAGACAAGTGATTGAACATGAGTAGAACAATGAAACAAGCCCACTAGACAAGTGATTGAACATGAGTAGAACAATGAAACAAGCCCACTAGACAAGTGATTGAACATGCGTAGAACAATGAAACAAGCCCACTAGACAAGTGATTGAACATGAGTAGAACAATGAAACAAGCCCACTAGACAAGTGATTGAACATGAGTAGAACAATGAAACAAGCCCACTAGACAAGTGATTGAACATGCGTAGAACAATGAAACAAGCCCACTAGACAAGTGATTGAACATGAGTAGAACAATTAAACAAGCCCACTAGACAAGTGATTGAACATGAGTAGAACAATTAAACAAGCCCACCAGACAAGTGATTGAACATGAGTAGAACAATGAAACAAGCCCACTAGACAAGTGATTGAACATGAGTAGAACAATGAAACAAGCCCACTAGACAAGTGATTGAACATGAGTAGAACAATTAAACAAGCCCACCAGACAAGTGATTGAACATGAGTAGAACAATGAAACAAGCCCACCAGACAAGTGATTGAACATGAGTAGAACAATGAAACAAGCCCACTAGACAAGTGATTGAACATGAGTAGAACAATGAAACAAGCCCACTAGACAAGTGATTGAACATGAGTAGAACAATGAAACAAGCCCACCAGACAAGTGATTGAACATGAGTAGAACAATGAAACAAGCCCACTAGACAAGTGATTGAACATGAGTAGAACAATGAAACAAGCCCACTAGACAAGTGATTGAACATGACTAAGAAATTAAGCCAAGCATGAAGCCAGCCTTTTAGACACAAGTGATCAAACATGACTAGAACAATGAAGCCCTCTAGACAAGTTATCAAACATGACTAGAACAATGAAGCCCTCTAGACAAGTTATCAAACATGAGTAGAACAATGAAGCCATATATTGGCTTCCATTCTTGAAGAGCTACAATCATGTTGTACATGTTTTGATATTGTTTCAGGAAAGTTCCAGAAGGCACTATCACAGCTCTAGAACGTGCCCTAGATGGGGTATCGGATCATTGGAAGTCACTGGCTGCCAAACAGCCAGGGTCAGCTTCGAGTTGACTAGGCTCCGGCAGATACAACAGCCCCAAGCAGCAACTAGCTGATGATGATGAAGTTGTCATCAGAGGCAAACAAACAAGCTGTCAACCCTGCAGCGAAGCATTCGTCAAGAACATGCCTATGTTAGATCAGAATCTTCACCCGTATCATCATATGTACCATAGCCACATCACCTACGAAAAGTCGCTTGAGCAGCAAAAGTTGCACCCTCAGATAGATCAAATGGATGTGTTTGATTTTGACAGGTATCAGCATCCTTCGTCAACTGTCAATAATTCATCGCCTGCATTTTACACACATGCCAGGTCTTATTTGACCCCAGCGTCCATAAAACAACATACGCCAGCCCGCTACATGTCACAACTGGCCCCAACTGTGGCTGCTTACACCAGAACTATGCCAACAAGGCTAGAAGCAGATGGCTACACTACACAACTGGCCCCAACTGTGGCTGCTTACACCAGAACTATGCCAACAAGGCTAGAAGCAGATGGCTACACTACACAACTGTCCCCAACTGTGGCTGCTTACACCAGAACTATGCCAACAAGGCTAGAAGCAGATGGCTACACTACACAACTGTCCCCGACTGTGGCTGCTGACACCAGAACTTTGCCAACAGGACCAGAAGCAGCCCGCTATATGCCACAACTGTCCCTAAATGTGGCTGCGGACACCAGAACTGTGACAACAAGAATGCAAGCAGCCCAGGAAACTAACCATGAGTCATCAGGGTTACCTTAAGCTGTAGATGAGAAGAAACATGTTGAAGCCGGGATTAGATTAGAAAACTGGGCACAGACTGGAGCGACACCATGGAAGCCATCACGAGACGTGTTGGGTGGGCAGTGTTGTGACAACAATGGCTTTATTAAACCTGGACTAGATTCAGAACAGTGGGCAGGTCAACAGAGAGATGGCCCTCAATTCTTGACTAATAACAGCAAGCATTCCAATGTTATCAAACACAACCCACATTATTACAGCCATGCTCGAGTGTTCAGTAACAGCTTGTGTCAGTCTAGTGTGCCTTCTATTTCCAACACCAGCTTCATCACTCTGAAGACAGAGGATACTAGGACTGCTGCAGGAAGGATTCACTTCTGTGATATACTCAAACCACGTGGGATCTGTGTAAAGATGGGTGATTGTGTGAGCACAGTGTGTATAGTCCTGATTCTGTGCCAGTTTGTCCTGCGGGGTTGAACCAGAATCATAAACTGAGTAGAAGAAGCTTGCCAAGAGCTGGGCCCCTGTGTTCATCAGTCAAAGAGCTGGTGGCGGATGGGTCAGGGTGTATCTCTATAATCACAACATGACGATGAGATCTGTATACAGAGATACTTCTCTGATTATGTGTCTTGATTATTGATATTACTGAAACTGTATGTGTATGTACATGCCTGTTCTCTGAGTTATTTTTGTGGTGTCATTTATATGTGTGGTGTGATATAGGTGTCATTTATTTGTGTGGTGTGATATAGGTGTCATTTATATGTGTGGTGTGATATAGGTGTCATTTATATGTGTGGTGTGATATAGGTGTCATTTATATGTGTGGTGTGATATAGGTGTCATTTATATGTGTGGTGTGATATAGGTGTCATTTATATGTGTGGTGTGATATAGGTGTCATTTATATGTGTGGTGTGATATAGGTGTCATTTATATGTGTGGTGTGATACACATTTCATTTATATATATGTGGTGAGGCAAGGTTTGCTGACTGGATGTTTCTGAAATAGAGTTCTGAAATGGAGGTTTGTCACACAGTGATGAAGGTTTGTTGACTTGACGTTTATGCTATACAGTTCTGAAATAGAGGTTTGTCACACAGAGGAGTAAAGTTTGCTGACTGGATGTTTGTACAGTACAGTTATGAAACAGAGGTTTGTCACACTAAGATGAAGGTTTGCTGGAAAGCTATCCATCTCTGGCTTGTAAGGGTTGTTATGGTTAAGGTGTTCATTTATGGAAGAGATTCAGCAGACACGTGACAGAGAGAGAGAGAGGACATATGAGAGAGAGAGAGAGAGAGAGGATTGACAGATGAGAGAGAGGAGAGACATGAGAGAAAAATAGATATGTTAAATAAAGTGAGGGAGAGAATGAACTTTCTTGTATGTCAAAACTGTCGTGTACTGCCTATATATTACCTTGTGGTGTATAGGGGTCTCCCGAAGAAGAATCCAGCACTCTAGCCACTCAGCCGCTCCTCTTATATGTGATTGTCAGATATAGTGTTAAGTGTTTCCAGTTGTAAAATAATTAGCAAGCACTGCCAGTGTCACACATGTGAAATGTAACAAGAAAGTTAACACACAAGCTATCACTGCCAGTGTAAAACAATGTGAAGTGTAACAACAATGTTAACACACAAGCTAACATTGCCAGTGTAACAACAATGTTAACACACAAGCTAACATTGCCAGTGTCACACATGTGAAGTGTAACAACAATGTTAACACACAAGCTAACATTGCCAGTGTCACACATGTGAAGTGTAACAACAATGTTAACACACAAGCTAACATTGCCAGTGTCACACATGTGAAGTGTAACAACAATGTTAACATACAAGCTAACATGTGAAGTGTCACACATGTGAAGTGTAACAACAATGTTAACACACAAGCTAACATTGCCAGTGTCACACATGTGAAGTGTAACAACAATGTTAACACACAAGCTAACATGTGAAGTGTAACAACAATGTTAACACACAAGCTAACATTGCCAGTGTCACACATGTGAAGTGTAACAACAATGTTAACACACAAGCTAACATGTGAAGTGTAACGCTGAATGAACTAAAAAAGACTGTTAGATTCATACAAGAGACGACATTGCAGTTGTAGACATGTTTCAAGCAAACGAAAGAAGAAGAAGAACAATGTTAACACACAAGCTAACATTGCCAGCACCAGTGAGCATGCAAGTGACACAGTAGGCCATGAGCTGTGTGAATATGTCCGCAAGCACTGCCAAACCTCCAATCTTTGGCTATTCCCATGTAGCTCTGTCCATGTCCTCCCCATAATGTTCATGTTTGTGTTGTCTTCTCATGTTTTTTGTTTTTTTAGTTCTTCCTTTATTTGAAGAAGAATTTGTAACAGGATTTTGATAGCTGGATCACGTAAGTGTGCATGAATAAAGTTGATCACTGTAGTCATGAGAGAATATACAGTTGAGATGTTTTACAATAAAGTGTTAATTTTCACAAAAAGATGTCTTTATTGCTTGTGTTCATACATTTCTCCTTACCTTGAAGTGTTCATGATTCTCATGCAGTCAAACATTACTGGTGTGCCTTGTCCATTCTTCCTGCATGTCTTTTCCATTCCCCAATTACCTTGTAATTCCCTATGTATCTTTTTCATTTTTTATATACCTTTTTCATTCTCCATGTATTGTTTCTTATGTACCTTCTTCCTTCTCCATGTCCTATTGCTCGTGTACATCCTTCATTCTCCATGTACTATTTCTCATGTACCTTCTTCATTCCCCATGTACTATTTCTCATGTACCTTCTTCATTCTCCATGTACTATATGTACCATATCCACTCACTGTGTACCATGTCCATTCCCATCTGTCATGTTAAATCCCGATCTACCATGTCCATTCCTCCTCTCCCTTGCTCATTCCGCATGCACCATGTCCATTCCCCATCTTACATGTTCGTTCCCCATGTACCATGTCCACTCTTCATCTACCGTGTTCATTCCCAATCTACCATGTCCATTCTTGATGTCCATCCCCCATGCACAATGTCCATTCCCCGTGTACCATGTCCATTCCCCAACCTACATTACTGTATGTCTATATGGTACTGAGTCATCGACTGTGTATACCTTACATTTCCCCATATGGTGTGGCGTCATGGACAATTGTATTATGCTTCACATTATTATATTGTATGAAGTCATAGACTGTATAGATATGTGAAGATAGTCGCTGTCAGGCTGTAAGAGTTTTTGGAAAGGGGGAAGCTTCTTCCAAGAGTCCTGGGGAGATACAGGCCAGGAAAAGATACCTGGTCAAATGCAGCCACTTTTGCCTTTGACGTTTATGAGGGGTTCCAGAGTAGACAAGAAACGATGGCGGTAGCGCTTGATCTCGAGGATGCGTACAATAGAGTTCGATATGATATTTTGATGACCACACTGATGGAGGAGGGGGTCAATCGCTGGTTGGTGAACTGGATAGCGGCCGTCCTGCACTCTCGTCGGATTGCTCTCCATCTTGGTGCATGGACCTCAGAGCCATATATTTTAACCCCGGGACTGCCACAGGGATTCGCAGTCTCACCGTTGCACTTTAACGTGTATACGATCAAAATTGCAAACCTAGAAGCACCAGGGGTTGGAAGAATACTAACATTTGCAGATGATATTCTTGCATATAGGCAGGGGAGAGATAGGGAGAAAACAGCCCAGGAGCTACAGGCAACAGTGGACAAAGTGATTGACTGGTGCACTGAAATGGGTGCTGTCATCCACCCGGAAAAGGCAGCTATTTTGTGGTGCTCTCTGGGCAACAGGATTGTGAGAGCTGATGTTCCAAGCCTCACGATAGATGGTAGAAGCATCAACAGAGAGAACAAACTGAAGTATCTGGGAATCACATTTGACAGGAGCCTGTCTTTCAAGGATCATGTGGAGATGGTTATGACAAGATCTCAAAAGGGACTCAATGCACTTAAAACTATGGCTGCAATGGACACAGAGCAGAGAATGCTTTTCAGACTATACCAGCACTTGATCCTCTCAGTGATTGATTATGGACTAGGACTGCTAACTGTCTCAAAGAGTCAGCTGGGAGATTGGAGTGCATACAGAACGAAGCTATGCGGGTCATTCTGGGATGCACCAGAGACAACCCAGTAGTGTGTATGCGTTACATCCTTGGTCTGCCAACTGTTGCTGGTAGGCTCAAGGTGATGCAGGCGAAGGCATATCTCAGAGTAGCTGCAGACACAGACCACCCACTGCATGAGGCGCTGGATGCAGTTAAGGGTCAGCGACTGATAAGAGGGAAATCATGGATGGCTCAGGCGAAGGATACGATCAGACAGGTGTGCCCCTTAGAGAACATTAGGTGAGGAGAGGAGTGGGTCAGAGTGCCAGCGGAGCAGTCAGACTTGCGCAGAGTTATAATCACATTGAGCAGGGAGTGGCCAGCAGGGGCCACAGAAGTGGAAATCCAGCAACTAATTCAGGATAATGCTCGCCTGGGTGATGTGATTATCTACACAGATTGTTCGATGTTGAGAGGTAGTAGAAGTGCCTGGGGTTTCTTGGCAAAGGCTAATGGTCGATGTTTGGTGCAGGAGAGCTTGGCATATGATACCACAACATCTAGCTTAAGAATGAAGGTGGAGGCAGTCAGTGCAGCTTTTCGCTGGATGGAGAATACGATACACACACATCGTGATTGTAACTGACTCAGAAAGCATGCTGAGTAGGGTGAGGACAGGCAAGCTTCGAGCCAAGTGGCTTGCTTCACTTCAGAAGTCATGGGTGGCAAGTATCGTCTGGATCTTTTCTCCCTGGCATGCTGGTATGCTAAGGAATTGAACAGGTGGACAGATTGGCTGGCTCTGCAGAACTTGGTGGAGTATTGATGCATGACAAGGCAGACGTGGTTGTGGCCTTGTAGGAGCACGTGTACACCTCGGAGGAGCAAATGGATCACCATGGTCTGGCAAGAATGCGACAGCGTGGAGTGACGAGGGGATCTGACCGATGCTCGACGCTTAGAGGAAAGGCGAAACGCACATATAATCAGATTGCTACTGGTACTATTGGGGTTGGAACTCTTCGTTGGCTTCTGAGGATGGGGACGGAGTGCTTATGGGAATGCCCCGAATGCTGTGATGTCAATTCCTAAATCAATCAATCATTCAATCAGACTATGTATATCCTACATTCAGTTATGGTGCAAAATCATTGACAGTTTTTTATTGTGTGCCATAGTTCTGTGTTGTGTGCCATAGTTCTATGGAGTGTGCCATTGTTCTATGTCTTGATTATCTCTGTTCTGTGCCATTGTTCTCTGTTCGTTGCTATAATTTTGTGTTGTGTGCCATTGTTCTCTGTTCTATGTCATGGTGAACCAATATATGAGTGTGGTGTCAACCACATCACATGCCACTTCTCGTCTTACATTCGGCCCTTCCAATCACTCGTCTTTCGTTCATCAAGAGCATTATACATTTACATTGGAAGAAAGATAAACATTATGAAATGAATGTTGTAAACATAATCAAGACAAATTACCATGTTATGAGGCCAGTCTCCCACCTACCCATACATAACCCCACCTACCCGCACACACACATCCAGGGACACATACATACCCCACAAGCCAACCCATCCTCCTCTCGCACATCTCCCACCCACACACACTGCCCTCACCTGTTTCCCCAACTAAAATACACTCGCCACCCACAAACATCCCCCACCAATCCACACATCCCACACCCACCCACATACACATCCTAACCCATGCATCCTCTCCCCACCCACACCTCCAACTACCCATCCCCCAGCCACATCTCCATCGACCACATATTCCCCACCCACGCACACACATCCCCCACCAACCCACACATCGCACATCCCCAAACCATACACACACACATCCCCACCAACTGACATCTCCCTACCCCGACACACACACATCTCCCTAACCATCTATACATCCCCAATCCACTCTCACACACCCCACCACCCACACATATATCCTCCATCCACCCACACATGCCCTAACCCATTCCCCCACCACACACGTCCCCCACCTGCACATCACATACATCCTCTACCATGCAATATTCCCAACCCACACACCACACACATGTCCCCCACCCACATACCACACAATATTCCCACCCACACCCACAGAGATACCCTTACCCATCCACCCACATACCCCCACCCACACACACATACCCCACCCACACAATAACCCCAACCAACACACCACACACCTCTCCCCACCCACATATGCATTCCCCACCCATCCACCAACACACACTCTCACGCAAACATCCTCCACTACGCACCCACACACCCCCACCCACCCACCCCCAACCAAACATCTCTCGATCACAATACCCCTACCCACACACATCCTCCACCCACTCACGCATCCCACCCCGACAAATACACATCCCTCACCCACCTACACATTACACACCCCCACCCACACATTCCCCATCCACGCATACATTTTCCACCCATACACCCCACCACCCACACATACTTCTCCTAACCCCCACCCATACACACATTCCCCGCACCCATCACTTAAATCCTCTATACCACACACTATCCCCCACCCACACACATATCCTCACCCATACCACCACAAACAAACAACCCCCCCCCCCCCAATCCACACACCATGCACACATCCCCCACCAACACACCACACACATATCCCAAACTCACACACCATACACTTCTCTTCACCCGCCCTTATATCCCCAATCCACCCACACAATCCCCTACCCACACAACCCCGCCACCCACACATACTTCCCCAAACCATCCACACATCTCCACCCACCTACACATATATCCCCCACCCAAACACACATCCCCCGCACCCATCCCATAGACATATCCTCCACCCATACACACATCCCCCACACCCATTCCCACACTCCTACTTTCACCCCCACACATCCATCTACACATCCCACCAACACACACAAATATCACTACCCACCAACACCCACACACCCCAACCCATCCAAAACGCATACCCCCACCCACACATCCCCACCCTCACACACATCCTCCACACATACTCACACATCCTCACATCTAGACACATACAAAATGCCTCACGTGAGCAATGAAACTAGTATGAACAAACTCCCACACTTTACTCACACGCATACACTGACAACTGTCGTGAGCAGTCTCATAAAAATGTTAAACATGGAGAAAAATGTGTACATAAACAGTGTGTGAAGTAAAAATAGCAATGCACACACACACACACAC
>OY992876.1:520351765-520506765 GCA_963921405.1 Cepaea hortensis
TGCAAATGTCTGGCCCCATAGGTTTGAATTGACTTTGTGTGGATTAATGTGAACAAATTCTGAAAATTCACAATGAAACGAGCGGCTGTTGAACCAAGCACTTCAACAAGAAAGCGAAGTAGGTCTAGGATTTACACAGTCCAAATGCTGATTGATACTTTGATTTATTCAGACTGGATTGGCACACAAAGGTGGAATATTGGCGCTAGATGAAAGGTAGACCTATTTTCTACAATGTCTCCAAATTACATCTTATTCTAACTACTTGTTTGCATGTAACTAACATTTTCCTATATCATGTTTTTTTTTTTTCCCTCTTTAATGCTCAGGAGCCCAGGTATAGGGACAGTTAGGTTCAGTGCTTCAGGTCTGGTAGGGTTAATGGGGGTACACAAATACTGGCAGCAGAAACAGGAAATAACAAAGGTTGAGCTTCATTGTCAGCATCTGTGGCTTAGGTAAGTGAACACAGTGTCACAGTTCCCACACACCCTATTTGAAGTCAGCCACGGCCGATTTGGGAGCAGATCACATGCGTTTATTTTCTCCATGGTAAAAGCATGGCCGTTCAGAAAACAGCGGCAAATTACTGAATGTACAACTGCCTATAATATCAAAACAGCCAGCAAATGTTGAAGTTTACTGAAACATATGTAAAGGACATATAACTAACTGTATGCCTGGCTACTTATTCATGTTGTATTACACATTACATCAGAATCTCTTGCACAAACATGTAGCAACAGTAGTCACAGATATGACACGACACAGGTCACAATTATGACACAACACAGGTCACAGATATGACACAACACAGGTCACAGACATGACACAATACAGGTCACAGATATGACACAACATAGGTAACAAATATGACACAACACAGGTCACAGACATGACACAATACAGGTCACAGATATGACACAACATAGGTAACAAATATGACACAACACAGGTCACAGATATGACACAACACAGGTCACAAATATGACACAACACAGGTCACAGATATGACACAACACAGGTCACAAATATGACACAACACAGGTCACAGATATGACACAACATAGGTAACAAATGTGACACAACACAGGTCACAGATATGACACAACACAGGTCACAATTATGACACAACACAGGTCACAAATATGACACAACACAGGTCACAGATATGACACAACACAGGTCACAGATATGACACAACACAGGTCACAGATATGACACAACATAGGTCACAAGCATGGCAAGTAACATCTTAGCATGTAAAAGATTCAACAATATACTAGAAAACATCAATGCATAGCCCAAATGTGCGGTGTTCAAAACTAACATAATCCACCTCCAAAGTCCCATATACACATGAGCTTTAAACATGCATCAACATTTAAATAAAGCACTGTTAAATACCTATCAGTTATCAATTATCAGTTGGGGTATCTTTATTGCACTCCTGACAGGTCTATAGGTGCTCAGATCCTCCCCCCAGCATATGCATCAGTGTCCGGTGGCTAATAGTGCCAGTTCTGTGTTGGTTGACGAGGCACCTCATTTTCCCAATGTACCTCTTGCGTCTGGCCGTGCCGATTCTTGCTCCCAAGTCTTTCATCCTGGACAGCGATGTGGATTCACTGACGTCAAAATCCTCTGTTCTCGCCATATCTTTAAGGACGTTAATAACATCGGCCCGATCCATGGGCTGGCCATCTACAGGGGGTGCAGAGCCAGCCAGTTTATCAGCTCGTTCATTTCCCTCGACACCCGCATGTCCCGGGACGAAGATGAAGGTGACTTTACGGACAACAGACTCCCGCAGCGACTCAGTCCCCTGTCTACGTACAGATCCAGCTTCGACCTTCTGAATCATGCTCATTGAATCAATTAGTACACACACGTTGGTATAATGCTGTGATTCTAGCCATATGAAAGCCTGTGTAACTGCTATCACCTCCATCGTTATGCTGCTCGTGGTCATAGAGTGGGCACCACTGGATTCTTGAATGGGTCGGCCCGCTGAATGGGCTGTAAATGCCCACGCACTTCTCTGCTGCTTTACAACAGATCCATCTATATAGATGAGCACTTTGGGGCTATCTGAGTGTTCATAGATGAACACGTTAACCTCTGCATTGACAGCGGCAGGATTCTGCTCTCTGCACCGTCTGTCGAGTGTGATAATGCAGGAGAAAGTGCACTTAAAAGCTGGAGGGACCGGCACCCATTCCTTGCCGGGGTTGATACTGGTAAGACTGCAGACCTGTCTGACGACATCTTCCGCCCGACCCATCCATGACTTGCCCCTCTTTAGCTTGTCACCCTTTTCTCTGAATATAGCGTCATGCAGAGGGTGCTACTCATCTGCACTTATTTTTAAGTATGCACAAGCTCTTCAGATCTTGATCCTGTGTTCCATTGTCGGGAAGTCAAGGAGGTATCTCATTGCTACACAGCTGGTGTCTCTTGTGCAGCCCAAAATGATGCGCATGGCTTCGTTTTGCACTTTTCAAGTCTTCCAATCTGTGTAGGGCTGACAGTGAGGATGGCCAGGGCATACTCGATGGGTGAAAGCACCAGTCCTTGGAACAGAAGTACTAGCAGTCTTTGCTCGATATTGGCAGTCGCCATGACTCTCATTGTTGACAAACCTTTTTGAGGTTTCGTTATGACATAATCGACATGATCTCTGAAGGATAGGCTACGATCAAGCCTCACGCCAAGATATGTCATTGACTGGGTTCTACTCAAAATGCTCCCATCCATTCTTACTCTTGAATAGTACTGGTGACAGTGGTGAACCCTGCGGCAATCCTGGACATATCGTTATCGGCTCAGAAGACCAACTCCCGCATCTTAGCACCACCTTCCTTTGGAGCAGAACTGCAGCTATCCATCGTACAAGGTGAGGGTGCACTTTCAGTCTGAGGATTTGCATCAAGTGCTTGAAGGATACTATATTGTATGTGTCCTCTAAGTCTATGGCGGCCGCACATGTCTCTTCTCTGACCTGAAATCCTTCGTAAACATCTTGAGCAAACACAGCCGCATTCAGCCATGACTCTTTGTTACGTCTGTATCCTCCAAGTGAGGGCGGGAAGCAGCCGAGCTGTACCAAGTCACAAGCAAGTCTGTGTGCTACAATTTTCTCCAGTAGCTTGCCAGCAGTGTTCTGCAACGTAATGATTCTGTAGCCGCTTATCTTGGAATGGTCTTTGTTCGGTTTTGGCAGCGGCAGCAAGTAGCTGTGTAGCCACTCTTCTTTGATCTGACCCCTCTGGATACTGGTGTTGAATTCTCTGGCCAGTTCTTCCATGTCATCATCTGACATCACCAGTAGGTCACCATATTGGATGCCATCTGGGCCTGGGGCGGTGTTAGGTGATTTCTTGAGCATCGCACATGTTGTCTCAGCTGTGATTATGCATTCTTCGTCTGTCCCGACACCCTCACACAACTGAGAGAGTGTCGTTGTGGTCTTCTGTCTGGCGGGCTTGTCTTTCTGCTCTATGTAGTGTGCAAGGGCCTTACCTTTATCCGCATCCGACTTTTTCCATGTGAGGTCTGTGCCTTGAAAGTCTAGAATACCCCTACGTTGTGCAGCACCATTCATGCTCTTATGGAGGCGCCAGAATGTCGTAAGAGATTGCTCGGAGCACACCTTCCTGCAGAACTCGTCCCATTTCTCGGCCTTGGCCTGTTTGGCGCAGGATTTGAATAAAGTCGTCGTCCTAACGACCTCAGTCTTCAGGTTCGCCAACTCAACCTGTGACATGTTAGACTTTCTGGCTTTTTGCCAGTCTTTGACAGCCTGCCTCTTTCCCAGCCACACCTTCTCGACCTCTCCATTCCACCATGGTGGCTGCAACCATCTTTCTTGTCTCCTGCGGGAGGAAGTTAGTTTTCTTCTTCTGATCTTGCTTATGGCGTCTTGACCAGTGGTGTTGTACGGGAAGGCATTTGTCTTGTTTCTTTGACTCATGGCCCCGTCTTTCTTGATCAGGATGACACAAGGGTAGTGGTCACTATCGTGGTATCCCAGTGTGCCCCACCGGCACCTTGGTGCGATGGTGGGCGATACCAGAGCCAAGTCAATGACACTGTCAGAGTCACCTGGTCGAGTGTTACATACCTATCCTATATATGGCTGTGACAGATAACTTTCACACACAAACTCGCAATGTGACATAGTCTGCAAATGTACATTAGGATGGGAAAACAAAAGCAACATGGCTGGGCCAACCGTAGGCTTTTATACCCCTCAGTTCAATACTCAGAAGTCTGTCATACATGAGGATCTCATTTACAGCAAAACCGTGTACATAATGAGTTAGGAGTTTTGTGTACCCAGTGTGTATATATCATCACTACATTCCCTACGGAGTGTTGGGTGTCACTCATTCAATTGCCATTCTCTGCAACCAACAGCCAAAACCACAATGACACAGGCCCTCACTCCAGGGAAGTACATATATACAGAATACATGTTTTACAAATCAACATTATCATCATCAAGTGTCTTGCCAACTGGCATTGGAGATAATGCTTCTTTACAGTGCAGGTTCTCCAGCCACTATCTTGTGTGGGAGGTGAAAGGAGGAAAGATACAGTGGTGGGAGGGAGAGAGAGGATAGGGAGACAGTGAAAGGGGGGAACGGGGTGAAGAGCTGGATAGAGAGAGGAACAGAGACAGAGAGAAGAAAGGATTGTGGAAAAAGAGGGAGAGAACAGACAAAGAGGTGAGAAAGAAGGGGGGACAGTGAGGTAGACAGAGGTGGGAGAAGTGGAGAGGGGGTGACAGGTATAGAGAGAGAGGGAAAGTAAGAGAAAAATAGGAAACTATAGAAATATGGGAAGGGGTAGAATGGGGAGGACAGAGTGATAGAGCGGAGAGAGAGATACAGAGAGAGAGAGAGAGAGAGTGAGATATAGAGATACAGAGAGAACAGAGATACACAGAAAGAGAGAGAGAGGGAGAGTGGGAAATACAGTGATACAGAGAGAACGAACGAACGAAGGAACTTTATTTTCGAAGGGTAACAAGAGAGCAACAGAGAGAGAGACAGAGATGCACAGAGAGAGATATACAGAGAGAAAGAGTGAGAATCACAGAGATACAGAGAGAACAACAGAGAGGGGGAGCGAGATACACAGATATCACATCCCACAGATTAATGTATCAGTCGTCAGCTAACAAATCTGCTCTCTTGTTGTGTATCACATCCCAAAGATTAATGTATCAGTCCTCAGCTAACATATCTGTTCTCTTGTGTATCACATCCCACAGATTAATGTATCAGTCCTCAGCTAACATATCTGTTCTCTTGTTGTGTATCACATCCCACAGATTAATGTATCAGTCGTCAGCTAACAAATCTGCTCTCTTGTTGTGTATCACACCCCACAGATTAATGTATCAGTTGTCAGCTAACATATCTGTTCTCTTGTTGTGTATCACATCCCACAGATTAATGTATCAGTTGTCAGCTAACATATCTGTTCTCTTGTTGTGTATCACATCCCACAGATTAATGTATCAGTCATCAGCTAACAAATCTGCTCTCTTGATGTGTATCACATCAACTGATATTGGAACTGGGACACTTAATCACACAATGGTAAACAACCCTTACATTTAATCACACCAGGGAGTTTAGTTTAGTCGATAAATTAACATCACAGCTCACGGGTCTAACCCATAAGGGCTCCGCTCTCCTCTTAACCCCTTACTGGGCAAAACGACCGAGATCGTTTTTACCCCGGAAAGGGCAAACCGTCTGAAAGCGTCCGTGGCTATTATGCATTGTAAAAACGCAATCTCGCGGCTTTCCGAGACTTCCGATTGTCTACTTTCGATTTCGCCAATAGCTTGACAACATGGCCGCCATTCGCAAGCGTCTGCTTTGAATTTGAACAGATTTTTAAAATAGTTTTTGGGGGATTCTTCAAGTGATAGTGGAGATTTTGCTGGGTTCAATTTAAGTGACATTGAAGGGCACAAAGTTGACTATTAATCGGAGCTAGATATCAGTGATCAGCGTTACTTTGATTAACGGTCGTGAGTCAGACTTTAAAGAAAGTGATTCTGATTCTGAAAATGTGTTTGTAAATTGCCGTATAAATGACTGACAATTACACACAATATGTTGTATTTTGTAAATATGTGTGTTCATGTGTGGATTACAGGAACATTCACGTGAGTAAAATAATCTGCATGCTTTTTACTTCATTTTGTTTTTTATTTAAGTAAAATCGGTTGACTAATACCTTATATGTGATGACTTTACTAATTTTCCCGCGTTTCCATCCTGTTTCAGGATATTGCGGTCAACACCAGCATCTTTCAGCTGTATGTTGATTCCTAGGCTAGATTACGCTCATCAGCACGCCACGACTTTCTGAGCGACCGACTCCATACTCTCATAAGTCACTTTTGCAATTCGAACCACTGCTAATTCTCGTCGCGTCACGTGACGAGAGTATTCGGGGTTAGCGGAGAAAGCTGCTAACCCCTCAGCCATGGAGCCGACTTTACTAATGTAACCCAAAATTTTACCGAACCTCAAAATTCTTCTTGCCCGTTCAGGGCTACAAAACAGACAAATGTCTGCCCTGTAAAGGGTTAACTCAAACCTGAGTCTGGAGAAACTCAGCTCAGTGCATGAACTCCGTAGCACTGGCAAGGATCCTGAAATACTTTGGGTAGAATTTTAACTCAAAATCGTTGCCTGGGCAGCACTGTTAGGTACTCTTTTTCGATTTCCAACTGCCAAGGGATTTTTTAAGTGCGCAACAATACACACGGATGCCTGATCTCACTACCCAGAGGACATTTTATTACTAGAAGACCACGTGAAAAAAAAAATCCTGGTCCTCACCGGGGTTTGAACCTGGAACCTCCAGCACTCGAGGCAGACACCATACCTCGAGACCACACAGCTCCCCGATTCACATAAGGGAAACAACCATTACATTTATTCACACATGGGAAAAACCCTTACACTTAATTACACAAGGGAAATCACCCTTACATTTAATCACACAAGGGAAACAACCCTTACATTTAATCTCACAAGGGAAACAATCCTTACATTTAATCACACAAGGGAAACAACATGTGCATGCATGCATGCACACAAAGGGAAACAACCTTTACCTTAGTGCCCAAAGATGTTTTACAGATGTCCAGCTTCTCCATGATACCCAGACGCTCTCTCTCATGTCTGCTGGTCAGATTTGTGATCACAGCTTCGTGTTCGTTCCGAGCCCGACTAAGACTTTCAGATTTATGTAGCTCTTCATTGTCACGAGTCAAGCTTTCTATAGTCAATTCTGCAGTCTGGAGTTTCTGTATTAACTAATGGACAAAAATGAGCATGTACAATAGGTAATTTTAAACAATTTGACAAAAATTAACATGCACAGTCAGCAATTTGTGAGACATGAAAACATCATGATGTGTGAAGCTCTTTCACAGCAAATGGGCTATCACTTTCCAAGGCCCATTGTTGATGTTCATCATGTTCAGGTAAGGGGTGAAAGTGGCTATGAGGTCAGACTATGAGGCCCTTAACTTGTCAAAGCTGGTTTGATTCTCGGCAAGGACTGTGTAAATCATTAACAAATTAAGAAAATGACAAGTAATCTCTTCATGTTGCACTGGGTGGGGTGGGGTGAAAGGGGGTTATGGATACCCCCTTTTAAAGGAGAAATAAGGGGGCCTTTTTCCCTCTGCTAGCCTACAGGACACCCTTGGGCAAGGTAGAGAACCCATTTAGCCCCACAAACCAGGATAACATTAAACCATGTGTGCAGGTGGTGATAAAGCCAAGGGGCAGCCATCGGAAAGTTATTGGTTATGGTTTTATGTTTCATGGCGGCAGGCAGAGGATCTCTTTAAAGAGAGAATGTCTATGTTCACCGGCCAGTGTGGACACTGCCAAGAAGAAAGGCAATGGCAAACTACCTTCTATTCAGATGACATCAGAAGAGATCATGAAAAATCTTGAAAGAAGCTAACTCACAAGGAGAACTGGTTAGTCGAATCAGAAGAAGACAGTCCATATTCTTGAGGCATGTCATGAGGAAAGAAGGAGAAAGCCGCTGTATGTCATCACAACAGAAAAGCTGAAGGGAAAGAGAGGCAGCGGAAGACAAAGAGAGAAGATTCATGAATAAATACACAGGTATTGTTTTGGTGGTCATAGAAGTATGGGGAAGAATTAGAGACTAGAGGACGCCCGAGACAATATAAAAATTGAAAGCTAGTTACTGACCGGGATTCAAACATGTTGCCTCTAAATAATGACAGCGTCTCGCGGCGGGAACAAGTGTACTTCGATGCATTGTTTTTCCATGTACAGTGAAAATATTTTCAGAAATATAGAAGATATGGAAGTAATCAACACTGAGGGATGATGCATCAGTAACATTGGATATGCAATTGATAGTCTTGATTGCAGACAATAAACAGGACCTGAAAAATTTAGTAGATGCAGTTGTGGAAATGTGGTTTCTGAGGAAATGCAAAAAATACCATGGACAGACATAAAAACCAATGAACAAGTCCTTCAAGAAACAAATGAAGATCGTAAACTGATTGAGAATTAGATGAGTCAAAATATTTTGGACATGTCATGAGAAGAAATTAATTGGAGAATGTGGTGACAACTGGCAAGATCGAAGGGAAGAGACCAAGGGGAAGTCCGAGAACTAAATACCTGGATGGCTTGACCACATGGCATGGTCGAGACAAATCAAATCAAATCAAATCAACTTTATTAGGGTCACAAATTGGGCGCGCAGGCCCGTCTTACATTCGGCCCTTCCAATCACTCATCTTTCATTCATCAAGAGCATTATACATTTACATAGGAAGAAAAATAAACATTGTGAAATGAATGTTGTAAACATAAACAAGGCTAAACATGGAGAAAAATGTGTACATAAAAAGTATGTGACGTAAAAGTAGTGATGCCAGCGCGTCCCACACACACACACACACACACACCACACTCTCTCTCTCTCTCTCTCTCTCTCATTCACTCTCACTCTCACTCATTCACTCACACATACACACTCTCACTCATTCACTCTCCCGCTCACTCATTCACTCTCCCGTTCACTCATTCACTCTCCCGCTTACTCATTCACTCTCCCGCTCACTCATTCACTCTCCCGCTCACTCATTCACTCTCCCGCTCACTCATTCACTCTCACTCATTCTGTCTCTCCCACTCACTCATTCACTCTCCCGTTCAATCATTCACTCTCCCGCTCACTCATTCACTCTCACTCATTCACTCTCACGCTCACTCATTCACTCTCACTCATTCACTCTCACGCTCACTCATTCACTGTCCCGCTCACTCATTCACTCTCACGCTCACTCATTTACTCAAACGCCCACTCATTCACTCTCACGCTTAATCATTCACTCTCCCGCTCACTGATTCACTCTCATGCTCACTCATTCACTCTCACGCTCACTCATTCACTCTCACTCATTCACTCTCACGCTCACTCAATCACTCTCATGCTCACTCATTCACTCTCACGCTCACTCATTCACTCTCACGCTCACTCATTCACTCTCCCGCTCAATCATTCACTCTCCCGCTCACTCATTCACTCTCCCTAATTCACTCTCCCGCTCACTCATTCACTCTCCCACTCACTCATTCACTCTTCCGCTCACTCATTCACTCTCCCGCTCACTCATTCACTCTCACGCTCACTCATTCACTCTCACACTCACTCATTCACTCTCACTCATTCACTCACACTCATTCACTCCCACACACAGACACTCTCACTCATTCACTCTCCAGCTCACTCATTCGCTCTCACGCTCACTCATTCACTCTCCCGCTCACTCATTCACCCTCATGCTCACTCATTCACTCTCACTCATTCACTCTCCCGCTCATTCATTCACTCTCACTCATTCACTCTCCCGCTCACTCATTCACTCTCACGCTCAATCATTCACTCTCACGCATTCACTCTCACGCTCACTCATTCACTCTCACGCTCACTCATTCACTCTCACGCTCACTCATTCTGTCTCTCATTCACACTCACTCACTCTCTCACTCAAACTACAGTAATGAACATAAGTTTAGATTATACATGATAAAATCAAATGGTATTTAACTTATAATATGACAGATGAGAATACACAAACATATGGATTCGCGTGTTACATAACATGCGTGTTACATGACATGCATCTGCTCAGCTCTCTCTCTCTCTCTTACTCTCTCTCTCTGTATTCTTTCATATACACACACTCACACGCATGCGTACGCTCACACACACACTCTCTCTCTTTCTCTCTCATTCATTCTCACTCTCACTAATTCACTCTCCCACTCACTCATTCACTCTTCCGCTCACTCATTCACTCTCACTCATTCACTCTCATGCTCACTCATTCACTCTCACTCATTCACTCACACTCATTCACTCCCACACTCTCTCACTCATTCACTCTCCAGCTCACTCATTCGTTCTCACGCTCACTCATTCACTCTCCCGCTCACTCATTCACCCTCATGCTCACTCATTCACTCTCACTCATTCACTCTCCCGCTCACTCATTCACTCTCACTCATTCACTCTCCCGCTCACTCATTCACTCTCACTCATTCACTCTCCCGCTCACTCATTCACTCTCACGCTCAATCATTCACTCTCACTCATTCACTCTCACGCTCACTCATTCACTCTCACTCATTCACTCTCACGCTCACTCATTCTGTCTCTCATTCACACTCACTCACTCTCTCACTCAAACTACAGTAATGAACATAAGTTTAGATTATACATGATAAAATCAAATGGTATTTAACTTATAATATGACAGATGAGAATACACAAACATATGGATTCGCGTGTTACATAACATGCGTGTTACATGACATGCATCTGCTCAGCTCTCTCTCTCTCTCTCTCTCTCTCTCTCTCTCTCTCTCTCTCTGTATTCTTTCATATACACACACTCACACACATGCGCGCGCTCACACACACACACACTAACACATCAACTCTCCCACTCTCTAACACACAATCCTACACACACACACACTCTCTCAATCACACTCTCTCACACATACACGTACACATGAACGCATGCACGCACGCACACACTCCCTCACTCACTCTCACACACATACACGTACGAATGCATGCACTGACACATTCCCCCACCATTTCTCGCTTAATCACTCTCTCCACACACACGCATGCACACACGCATTCACTCTCTCCCTCTTTCTGACACCCACTCACTCTCTCTCTCTCTCTCTCTCTCTCGCTCCCACACGCACACACGAATATAGTGAACAATTATAATGAACAATTATACTGAACAATTATACCAGTAAATGAATTATGGTGGCATATAGTCGGTATGGATTAAGTATTGAAAGAGTTTTCGGTTAAATGTGTAGGGACTCATGGGAGTTTTCAGATCTGGAGGCAGATGATTCCATAAGTGAGCACCAGAATAGGCAAAACATGTTTTGTATAGGTCCAATCTAGGCTTTGAGACATGTAACAAATGTAGGCGCTTGCTGTTCATTGCATTAGATTGAATCAGCGGCAGAAGATACTCTGGGGTATTTTGAGATATAATTTTATTCACTAATTTGGCTTTGTTGAAAAGGAAGCGCTTTTGTAGTGGTAGAAGTCTTAGATGACTGTACAAATTATTACTTTCAACGTGCTTTATGCCAGAAACCAGACGAATAGCGCGGTTTTGTAGAGAACATAGTCGTTTTAAATTAGATTTAGGGCAACCATCGCAAACTGTGGAACAGTAATCGAGATGTGATTGGATATAGCATGTATAGAATATTTTTCGTGTGCTTTCGTCCAGGAAGTGCTGAATTTTAGCAAGTTGGTAAACTTTTTGTGCTATTTTCTTGGTAAGAGCGTGAACATGAGAGCTCCAGTTCAAATGGCTGTCTATTAAAAGCCCTAGTGTTTTATGTTCAGTCACATTAACTATAGGTAACGTGCCCATGCGGAGTTCGAGCGGTGATCCAGTTATGGCTAGTGTCTGTAGTTTTTGTCTGGTCGTTATTAGCATGGATTTAGTTTTGCCGATGTTAATTTGCATGCGGTTTTCATTAGTTAGTTAGTTAGTTAGTCACGGTTCCAACTTCACAGCAACGGGTCTTCCCCATTATGCTCCGTTCCTGTGCCAGTGAATATCACATAAAACGCTCCCCACTGCCCAATGTGAAAAGTGAAAAAGACAGGAGTCTCGACAAACAACAGCCCGCACAGATACACTGTGCATAATGCCGCTGCCAGAATGTCAACACAATAGTCCCCAACGAAACATCCAGTTTATCTCTGATGGAATCGGCAGTAATTTTCCCATCTGGATGTTTCCTAGATGTTCACCCACACAGTCCTCGAAAATACAGTTCATCGTCGATGGCAGTGGCAGTCAACCAGAAGCCCAGCAGCCACGCATTTCTGCATAAGGCAAAAACCGGTCAACTCTGGGACATAGCCAGCTGCCATCGCTCCGAACATGCAGTCACGTTCCAAAAAAAACCTCAGGCAGATTCAAAAGCATTTCACACGAAACTCACAGCTCACAGAGTCGCGCCACGCACTCACTCAGTAGCAGGGCGACGGAACCATAGCCTCCTTAGTCGCCTCTTACGACATGCGTGGTAGGCTACAGTGTTGCTATTCTTTGCTTCCCTTATGGGCCCCGGCAACACACGGGAGTCAGATTGATAATGCTAGTGATAACGTTAACCAGCAATGTGATAGCTAAAGTAGAGAATAGGATTACGTTTGCGATCGTAAGATTGTAAAATAAGGTATAGCAGAGATAGTATAGCAAATTCTGAAAAGTATAGCTTTATATCGGCGGTTTTCATTGCTCCATCTAGTAAGATTATCAAGTTCCTTTTGTAAAGAATTCTCTAATTCACTACGGTTTTCTTGACTAGTATATATAGTACAGTCGTCAGCAAATAGATCACAAGTTGTATTGATATATAAAGGAAGATCATTAATATAAACTGCAAAAAGCAGCGGACCTAGTATTGAGCCCTGAGGCACACCAATATTAAGCTGTGTGGGTCTTGATAGACAGTTGTTGAAGGACACGACTTGTTGCCTGTCGGATAGAAATGACATAATTATGTTCACCATGTTGGTGCTTGTCTTCATTTGCTTTAGTTTTCTAATTAAAATAATGTGATCTACCATATCAAAAGCTTTTTTAAAGTCTACAAACACCGCTCCACAAATTCTACCATTGTTGATGTTTAAGTGCCAGTTATCGGTCATTTTTGTTAGAGCACTATGGCAAGAATATTTAGGTCGAAACCTAGATTGACTGTTAATTATTAGATCGTTGTTAATTAAATGGTGTAACGTTATTTTATGAATGTGTTTTTCTAGTGGTTTTGATAGCGACGATAATAAGGAAATAGGTCTATAATTACAGGAACATGGAGCTGATCCACGACTCTGGTGATGGAGTGAGATTGCAAAACATGACCGCCCACGCTTATCGGCATGGCATGTGATGGATAGAACGCGTCTTCTAGTCTCTAATTCTCACCCCTACTTCTATGAGGGCCAAAACAATATGTGTGTATTTATTTATGTCTTAGTGGCCTCACAGGGTTCCCCAGTTTATCCTTATGTCTAATACAAGAGTGATGATAGTGGGCAGTGTGACATTATGGCATGGAGGAACATCAGTATCAGAAATGATTGACGGGAGAGAGAAGGCTGTGGAGAGACATGATCACAATGATATATGGTATGGACTATAAGGGGAAAAAGGGATTGGGGTGGGGGGGGGGGGGGAGTGACAGAGAGGTCAGACATCCACCACTAACCTATCAAACATGGTTTCTTCTTCATCGTACTGCGTTATGTAAGTTTACAGCAGAGCTGCGATATTTGCACCTTTCGGCCGACACATCCGACTTCTGCTGGTGTTTGTTGACAAGGTTAGCCTTCAGGGGGAACATGGTTTGATTCTCAGCTAAGACTAAATTCTGAACAAAATACAGAAATGATGTGCCTCCAATTCTTCTTGTGCCTGTCATCTCCCACAGAAGCAGTCCCTCAACCAACCCATGCCATGTGTAGACTTCCTCATGACTGGTTGCATTCTGCAGCTCAAGTGTTCCATGAGGACTGATCTAGCCAACCCTTCTCCTTCATTACCTCTACAACATGAGGACTGATCTAGCCAACCCTCCTCCTTCATTACCTCTACAACATGAGGACTGATCTAGCCAACCCTTCTCCTTCATTACCTCTACAACATGAGGACTGATCTAGCCAACCCTCCTCCTTCATTACCTCTACAACATGAGGACTGATCTAGCCAACCCTCCTCCTTCATTACCTCTACAACATGAGGACTGATCTAGCCAACCCTCCTCCTTCATTACCTCTACAACATGAGGACTGATCTAGCCAACCCTCCTCCTTCATTACCTCTACAACATGAGGACTGATCTAGCCAACCCTCCTCCTTCATTACCTCTACAACATGAGGACTGATCTAGCCAACCCTCCTCCTTCATTACCTCTACAACATGAGGACTGATCTAGCCAACCCTCCTCCTTCATTACCTCTACAACATGAGGACTGATCTAGCCAACCCTCCTCCTTCATTACCTCTACAACATGAGGACTGATCTAGCCAACCCTTCTCCTTCATTACCTCTACAACATGAGGACTGATCTAGCCAACCCTCCTCCTTCATTACCTCTACAACATGAGGACTGATCTAGCCAACCCTCCTCCTTCATTACCTCTACAACATGAGGACTGATCTAGCCAACCCTTCTCCTTCATTACCTCTACAACATGAGGACTGATCTAGCCAACCCTCCTCCTTCATTACCTCTACAACATGAGGACTGATCTAGCCAACCCTTCTCCTTCATTACCTCTACAACATGAGGACTGATCTAGCCAACCCTCCTCCTTCATTACCTCTACAACATGAGGACTGATCTAGCCAACCCTCCTCCTTCATTACCTCTACAACATGAGGACTGATCTAGCCAACCCTCCTCCTTCATTACCTCTACAACATGAGGACTGATCTAGCCAACCCTCCTCCTTCATTACCTCTACAACATGAGGACTGATCTAGCCAACCCTCCTCCTTCATTACCTCTACAACATGAGGACTGATCTAGCCAACCCTTCTCCTTCATTACCTCTACAACATGAGGACTGATCTAGCCAACCCTTCTCCTCCATTACCTCTACAACATGAGGACTGATCTAGCCAACCCTTCTCCTTCATTACCTCTACAACATGAGGACTGATCTAGCCAACCCTTCTCCTCCATTACCTCTACAACATGAGGACTGATCTAGCCAACCCTCCTCCTTCATTACCTCTACAACATGAGGACTGATCTAGCCAACCCTCCTCCATTACCTCTACAACATGAGGACTGATCTAGCCAACCCTCCTCCATTACCTCTACAACATGAGGACTGATCTAGCCAACCCTTCTCCTCCATTACCTCTACAACATGAGGACTGATCTAGCCAACCCTCCTCCTTCATTACCTCTACAACATGAGGACTGATCTAGCCAACCCTTCTCCTTCATTGCCTCTACAACATGAGGACTGATCTAGCCAACCCTTCTCCTCCATTACCTCTACAACATGAGGACTGATCTAGCCAACCCTCCTCCTTCATTACCTCTACAACATGAGGACTGATCTAGCCAACCCTCCTCCTTCATTACCTCTACAACATGAGGACTGATCTAGCCAACCCTCCTCCATTACCTCTACAACATGAGGACTGATCTAGCCAACCCTCCTCCTTCATTACCTCTACAACATGAGGACTGATCTAGCCAACCCTCCTCCATTACCTCTACAACATGAGGACTGATCTAGCCAACCCTCCTCCATTACCTCTACAACATGAGGACTGATCTAGCCAACCCTCCTCCATTACCTCTACAACATGAGGACTGATCTAGCCAACCCTCCTCCTTCATTACCTCTACAACATGAGGACTGATCTAGCCAACCCTTCTCCTTCATTACCTCTACAACATGAGGACTGATCTAGCCAACCCTCCTCCTTCATTACCTCTACAACATGAGGACTGATCTAGCCAACCCTCCTCCTTCATTACCTCTACAACATGAGGACTGATCTAGCCAACCCTCCTCCTTCATTACCTCTACAACATGAGGACTGATCTAGCCAACCCTCCTCCTTCATTACCTCTACAACATGAGGACTGATCTAGCCAACCCTCCTCCTTCATTACCTCTACAACATGAGGACTGATCTAGCCAACCCTCCTCCTTCATTACCTCTACAACATGAGGACTGATCTAGCCAACCCTCCTCCTTCATTACCTCTACAACATGAGGACTGATCTAGCCAGGTTCACGCCAACCCTCCTCCTTCATTACCTCTACAACATGAGGACTGATCTAGCCAGGTTCACGCCAACCCTCCTCCTTCATTACCTCTACAACATGAGGACTGATCTAGCCAACCCTCCTCCTTCATTACCTCTACAACATGAGGACTGATCTAGCCAGGTTCACGCCAACCCTCCTCCTTCATTACCTCTACAACATGAGGACTGATCTAGCCAGGTTCACGCCAACCCTCCTCCTTCATTACCTCTACAACATGAGGACTGATCTAGCCAACCCTCCTCCTTCATTACCTCTACAACATGAGGACTGATCTAGCCAGGTTCACGCCAACCCTCCTCCTTCATTACCTCTACAACATGAGGACTGATCTAGCCAGGTTCACGCCAACCCTCCTCCTTCATTACCTCTACAACATGAGGACTGATCTAGCCAACCCTCCTCCTTCATTACCTCTACAACATGAGGACTGATCTAGCCAACCCTCCTCCTTCATTACCTCTACAACATGAGGACTGATCTAGCCAGGTTCACGCCAACCCTCCTCCTTCATTGCCTCTACAACATGAGGACTGATCTAGCCAACCCTCCTCCTTCATTGCCTCTACAACATGAGGACTGATCTAGCCAACCCTCCTCCTTCATTGCCTCTACAACATGAGGACTGATCTAGCCAACCCTCCTCCTTCATTGCCTCTACAACATGAGGACTGATCTAGCCAACCCTCCTCCTCCATTACCTCTACAACATGAGGACTGATCTAGCCAACCCTCCTCCTTCATTACCTCTACAACATGAGGACTGATCTAGCCAACCCTCCTCCTTCATTACCTCTACAACATGAGGACTGATCTAGCCAACCCTCCTCCATTACCTCTACAACATGAGGACTGATCTAGCCAACCCTCCTCCTTCATTACCTCTACAACATGAGGACTGATCTAGCCAACCCTCCTCCTTCATTACCTCTACAACATGAGGACTGATCTAGCCAGGTTCACGCCAACCCTCCTCCTTCATTGCCTCTACAACATGAGGACTGATCTAGCCAACCCTCCTCCTTCATTGCCTCTACAACATGAGGACTGATCTAGCCAACCCTCCTCCTTCATTGCCTCTACAACATGAGGACTGATCTAGCCAACCCTCCTCCTCCATTACCTCTACAACATGAGGACTGATCTAGCCAACCCTCCTCCTTCATTACCTCTACAACATGAGGACTGATCTAGCCAACCCTCCTCCTTCATTACCTCTACAACATGAGGACTGATCTAGCCAACCCTCCTCCATTACCTCTACAACATGAGGACTGATCTAGCCAACCCTCCTCCTTCATTACCTCTACAACATGAGGACTGATCTAGCCAACCCTTCTCCTTCATTGCCTCTACAACATGAGGACTGATCTAGCCAACCCTTCTCCATTACCTCTACAACATGAGGACTGATCTAGCCAACCCTTCTCCTTCATTACCTCTACAACATGAGGACTGATCTAGCCAACCCTCCTCCATTACCTCTACAACATGAGGACTGATCTAGCCAACCCTCCTCCTTCATTACCTCTACAACATGAGTACTGATCTAGCCAACCCTCCTCCATTACCTCTACAACATGAGGACTGATCTAGCCAACCCTCCTCCATTACCTCTACAACATGAGGACTGATCTAGCCAACCCTTCTCCTCCATTACCTCTACAACATGAGGACTGATCTAGCCAACCCTCCTCCATTACCTCTACAACATGAGGACTGATCTAGCCAACCCTTCTCCTTCATTACCTCTACAACATGAGTACTGATCTAGCCAACCCTCCTCCATTACCTCTACAACATGAGGACTGATCTAGCCAACCCTCCTCCTTCATTACCTCTACAACATGAGGACTGATCTAGCCAACCCTCCTCCTTCATTACCTCTACAACATGAGGACTGATCTAGCCAACCCTCCTCCTTCATTACCTCTACAACATGAGGACTGATCTAGCCAACCCTCTCCTTCATTGTCTCTACAACATGAGGACTGATCTAGCCAACCCTCCTCCTTCATTACCTCTACAACATGAAGACTGATCTAGCCAACACTCCATTACCTCTACAATATGAGGACTGATCTAGCCAACCCTCCTTCATTGCCTCTACAACATGAGGACTGAGTTAGCCAGGCTAATGCCAACCCGCCTTCTTTGCCTCTACAACATACATGTGGGTTACAGTGTTACTGCTCTTTGTCTCCCTTATGGAGACCTGGTAACACACAGGCAATAGTTGTCTCAGATAAGGGCAAAAAACTTGGGAGAATTAGAGACATGTGAAGGGGGGAGGAAGAAGTGGAGGAGAAGAAGAACAAGCAAATGAACTTTATTTCAAAGTCATATATTGGGCATGCAGGCCCATTTTACAATTGACCCTTCCAATCATTTATCTTTGGAACATCAATTATCTATTGTGTATGTTACATTCACATAGAAAAACATGGTCAAATGAATGCTGAGAATATAAACAATGCATGTTACCATGTTATGATACAGCTAGGCAGACATGCACGCACACACACGGATATTTATGCATGTGTGTACACACATACATACATTTGTATATGATTTACATACTCGCAAAGTTATACACCCACTCAATAACTCCCAAACACACACTCCCTCACATGCACATTTACGCACTGAGAGAGAGAGAGAGAGAAGAGAGAGAGAGAGAGAGAAGAGAGAGAGAGAGAAGAGAGAGAGAGAGAGAGAGAGAGAGAGAGAGAGAGAGAGAGAGAGAGAGAGAGAGAGAGAGAGAGAGAGAGAGAGAGAGAGAGACTGACCTCCTGTTTGGTGTCACAGAGAGATGATACTTGCACCTCAAGTGCTCTGATTTCACCGCATGCTTTGGAAGTATCCGACTTGGACTGCTGCACGAGCTGCTGGTTCTGTCGCAGGTTTTCATTAACTTCTTCAACCTCTCCTGCAAACGGAGATTGTAAACACCATCTAGTAAAATATGGACAAATCAGAGACAGATAAATCAGAGAAGATAGACTAATCAGTGAAAACAGACAAATGAGAGGAGAGGGCAGAAATAAATCAGAGAAGACAAAAACATCAGACGAGAAGACAGCCAAATAAAAGGAAAAGACAGACAAATCAGAGGAGAAGACAGATAAATGAAACAAAAACGACAGATGAAATAAAAGGAAATGCAGAGAGAGGAAAAAACAACATTGCTACTCAGAGGTAGAAAACTCCAGGGCACCCAGTCACCGTAGCACCTGGAAATTGTTACATGACATTATCAAGTAAAATATGGACAAATTAGAGGTGAAGACAGACAAATCAGAGGAGAAGAAAGACAAATCAGAGAAGACAGACAAATCAGAGGAAAAGACAGACACATCAGAGGTGAAGAAAGACAAATCAGAAAAGACAGACAAATCAGAGGAGAAGGCAGGCAAATCAGAGGAGACACAACACACACATACATACTACTGGCCAGAGTCAGTCTGTGCTTCAGATTTCTGATCTCCCTGCTCTTTTCTTCATTGTTCGCCTCCATTTCCCGTGTCAGCTCCTCAATCTCTCGGCCCCGGGCTCGATATAGAATGTCCAACTGTTTATAAGGCCGTTGATCGTCAGACCCATCTGTGAATAAAGCACACACACACATATACATTCTATATATAGATACACACACACACACATATACATTCTATATATAGATACACATGCACATATACATCCTATATATATATATACATATATATATTCACCATGTGCCATGCTGGCAAGCGTGGGCGGTCATGTTTCGCCATCTTACACCATCACCAGAGTCATGGACCAGAATTGTCCCCATCCCTACCATGTGGTCAAACCACCAGACACTCACCCCTCCAGTCGCCTCCTGTTCCCCTTCCCCCAATCTTGCCAGCCACCACCAATTTCTCCAGCACACTTATTCACATAACATGCCCAAAACAATTTGACTGCCCAAGTCCAATTTTCCTAATTAGCTTGTTGTCTTCACCTGTTCCCTGTCCACTCATGGCATTCCTTGCACTGTTCCCAGAAACCCAATTTCCACTGCCGTCAGATGACTCTCAGCCCATCTCTTTACTTTAAAATAATCTGTCATCTGTGTCTTTGAGGCTTGAGCTTTCTGTGCGGCAATGTTCTGTATCTTACGCAGAATTAGGATCTGTGTTGCATTTTCCTCCTCTTGCATTTCAAACCAGTTAATTTAAAAACCACTTTAATAACATTGTTTCTGCTTCTGAGTGGCAAGTTGTAGGTTTTTGGTTAAGAACTGATCCTTCATTGTCATCAATTTCTTCATCTACAATAGTAGGCACACTAGAAACAATGCCATCATCATTCAAAATGTCAAAACCACCATCCATTTTGTCACATTTCAACCAATCTGTTACTTCTTCTGGTGTAATGTTTTCACTGTTTAGTCCTACATTGTTGCACAGTTGCACAATTTCACAATAACAGTCTCTGTTCCTTCCTGTCTGTTGATACTCACACATTTTTTTAGACAGTGACTGATAACAGAAACTTAAGGTTAAATGAGTGACGGTTAATCAAAGTTTTACTGTATATAGTTATTTGTCATTAAGCAGAAAGACTCAAAGCGTCCAGAATGTAGTAATACGGTCAGCTGTTGTGAATCCTGCTGCCAGTTTTGGCTTTGACTCTAGGTCCCCAAATGATGTGAGCTGGTCAATTCCATTACTCACTGCCTTTCAATGCTAGACAATACGGGGAGGCCCCGCTAATTGGGTTTACATTGTTTCGCTATAACGTCGTCGTCACATAGGTGACATACTTTGCTTTTGTCAGAACATTCCGCCATAACGTCGTCACCTGTGTTGCTATACTGCGCTCTCTAGTTAGCTCGCGGAGGAACCATGTATTGCTGCATAGTGTTACAGCTGTCAAACGTCTCCTTATTCAGTTGTTGTTCTCAATTTTGTGTTAATGTCGCCATTTTACATTTTGCGCAGTGCTTTGTCCAGGATTGTAGCGTGTAATCACCCATAAATATGAGTTCAAAGCGCATAGTAAGTTGCTGATAGTGTGTCTTGTTTTAAGAGAACCAGGAAAAGTGTTATTCTTGAGGTGAAGTTCGATGTGTTGTGTCATTTTGAGGCTGTCAATCATGCTGATGATATCGATAAAGTCCATAGTTTACCTCCAACCACAGTAAGGACAATTCATGCAGGTGTTGACAAAATCAAAGAGGGTGCTAAAAACAAAACCCCTTTGAGTGCTTCCAAGATCACTGGTACCAGAAGTACTCTTATGGAGAACATGGAAGCACTATTGGACATCTGGATTGAAGACCAGAACTAATGGAATATGCCTGTGAGCAAGACGCTTATCCAAGAGAAAGCAAAGTCGCTATGAAGATCTAGCTAAGAAAATGGGTGAGAGCAGTACTAGTAGTGTTGATGATAGTTTTAGAGTGAGGCATGGTTGGTTTGAGCTCTTTAAGAAGCGGTCACACCTGCACAACATTCAGACAACAGGTGAAGCGGCGAGTGCTGATACTGCAGCTACAGAGTGTTTCCCTGCAGAGTTAAAGGCCATGATTGAGCAGGGTGTTTACTCTCCCAAGCAAGTCATCGACGTTGACAAGACAGGGCTTTATTGGAAGACTGCCACCAAGGAATAATATTTTGAAAGATGAGAAGACTGCGCCTGGCTTTAAAGCTGTCAAAGATAGGCTTACTCTTCTTCTAGGTGGCAACGCTGAAGGAGATTTCAAGTTCAAACCCTTACTGGTGTACCACTCAGAGACACCAAGGGCTCTGAAGGGCTTCTCAAAGGAACACTTGCGCGTTACATGGCGTGCCAACAAAAAGGCTTGGATAACAGGAAAGTTATTCCAGGAATGGGTAACTGTTTATGCTATTCCTGCTCTAAGAGAAGACTGCTAGAGAAAACCTAGCATTTAAGATATTGCTGCTATTGGATAATGCCCCTGGTCATCCAGTCAATCTGGGCGATTGTCAAGTTCGTATTCAATCCACCAAACACGACTTCATTGATCCAGCCAATGGACCAAGGTGTTATTGCAACTTTCAAAAGTTATTTGCATCGCACCTTCTCACAGCTCATCAAGGCTAAGGACGGTAAAGGAAAGCCTACCATTAAGGGATTCTGACAAGATTATAACATCCTCAAGGCCACTGACAACATTGTGGATTCCGGGATATGAAATAAATAGAGGCAGCTAAAGCAGTAAATAATCATGGACATGGAAAATAACATAAATATATTATACTACTACATAACACTAAGGTTTCAGTTGTGAAATATAGCAGATCACATGTTCTGAGACAGCCCAAAATATGACATATCTAGCCTTCTGGCCTAAAGAAATAACAGTGGAAGATCAACTCTATGTATCACTGAATGAACTAAACATGACAGTTACATTGGAAGATCAACTCTATGTATCACTGAGTCAACTAAACATGACAGTTACATTTCATACAAGGGACAACATTTTAGATATAAACACATTTCAAGCAAACAAAAGAACAGCAGCACAAGAATAAATCAGCATACCTGTGCATACAAACTCCACATTTTCTGTGTCCAAATAAAACTGTGACTCGTCAATTGTGTCCAGTTCTGGTTTCCTGTAGTGGACCTTGTACTGTCCAAACTGGCCATCCCCACCATCATGGACCTGTGACCAACCAGAGAAGCATGCAAACATTTATGTTGGTATGACAACAACCGGTGTGGAGACTATAACAAATGACAACAGCTGAATCATCTGTATTTCTGTGTATCCTAGAGGCTAAAGCACATTCTGACAGTAACGTGGATCAACAACCAAAGAAACACTCCCCTCTGCTGTGTATCCTAGAGGCTACAACACATTCTGACAGTAACGTGGATCAACAACCAAAGAAACACTCCCCTCAGCTGTGCATCCATCTAGTAGCAATAGAGGTACTTGCATGTTCCAATGAGCTCAAGAGTTATACTGACCTTTGAGATGCATAACTCTTCCCTCAAAAGATGAACGAAGGAGAAACAAAAGAACTCCTTGGATTGGACTTGTTCACCCTTGTATTGCCATCATCATCATGTGCCATGCTGATATGCATGGACAGTCATATTTCACCATCTCACATGATCACCAGATGTGGATCATCTCTATTTTGTCTTTCATTATGCGATGTAACCAAGCCATCCAGATATTTACCTCTCTGCCATCCCCTTGTTCTTTTTCCCTAAAGCTTGCCAGTTGTCACCAAGGTCTCCAGTTTATTTCTTCTCATAACATGCCCAAAACATCTTTACTATGTCTAATTTCTATAATCAAATATATTAATTTGTTTCTTGTAGGACTTACACGCTCGTTGGTTTTTCTGTCTGTCCATGATATTCTTTGCATTTTCTGCATTCATCCTTGCATATCTCTCTGTAAATGCAAAGTCCCAGTACCAGTCTTGTGCACACTGTTGATTTCTGGGCTTGGAGAGGGGAAAGAGACCTCTGTAGTACAGCTCCCACGGAGATGGTAATTTGGTACCAGGTCAGAAGAAGTCTCAACACCAGTCTCATAGGTCACCTGAACCAATGTTATCTCATAGGTCACCTGAACTGATGTTATCTCATAGGTCACCTGAACCAATGTTATCTCATAGGTCACCTAAACCGATGTTATCTCATAGGTCACCTGAACTGATGTTATCTCATAGGTCACCTGAACCGATGTTATCTCATAGGTCACCTGAACCAATGTTATCTCATAGGTCACCTGAACCGATGTTATCTCATAGGTCATGTGAGCCCATGTCATTTTATAGTTCATCTGAGCCCATATGTCATCTCATAGATTGTCTAAGCATACATGTCATCTTATAGGTCATCTGAGCATATATGAGTGAACGAACGAACAAACTTTATTTTCAAACTTTTCAAAGGGTAAGAAATTGGGCACGCAGGCCTGTCTTACATTCGGCCCTTCCAATCACCCATCTCTTGTTCATCAATAGTGCATGATACATTTACATAGGAAAAAATAAACCGTCATATATATGTCATGTCATAGGTCATCTAAGCCCACATGTCATGTCATATGCCATCTAAGCCCACATGTCATGTCATCTAAGCCCACATGTCATCTCACAGATCATCTAAGCCCACATGTCATCTCATAGGTCGTCTAAGCCCACATGTCATGTCATCTAAGCCCACATGCCATGTCATCTAAGCCCACATGTCATCTCATAGGTAATCTAAGCCCACATGTCATGTAAGCCCACATGTCATCTCATGGGTCATCTCAGCCCACATGTCATCTCATGTCATCTAAGCCCACATGTCATCTCACAGATAATCTAAGCCCACATGTCATCTCATATGTCATCTAAGCCCACATGTCATCTCATAGGTCATCTAAGCCCACATGCCATGTCATCTAAGCCCACATGCCATGTCATCTAAGCACACATGTCATCTCATAGATCATCTAAGCCCACATGTAATCTTATAGGTCATCTAAGCCCACATGTCATCTCATAGGTAATCTAAGCCCACATGTCATCTCATAGGTCATCTAAGCCCACATGTCATCTCATAGGTCATCTAAGCCCACATGTCATCTCATTGGTCATCTAAGCCCACATGTAATCTTATAGGTCATCTAAGCCCACGTCATCTCATAGGTAATCTAAGCCCACATGTCATCTCATAGGTCATCTAAGCCCACATGTTAATTTCACCGGTCATCTGAGCCCACATGTCATGTCATAGGTCATCTAAGCCCACATGTCATCTCATAGGTCAATTTTTCAGGGCTCCGATGACCAACACCAAAGTAACTGTCATAAAGTGGATTTAGAAGCATCAACAATCGCAAGTTACCTGTGTATTGTTAACTGCTGGCTGGACATTCCATTCATCCCGGCTGGCTGATGCCACCACTTGTTGCCACGGAGGGGCTGCAGCTTGTGGGGGTGCCTCTGTGGATGTCACAGCAGGGGTAGAAGCTGGTGGAGCAGCTGTACCAGGGCTGGCAGTTGGCAGGAAGTCTGAAAGGTGTGGGATTGATTGATCAGGTTCGGTCTCAGCGTACACGTTTTATACTACTTGTTATGCTTTCATATTAAGTTCACAAAAACCATAGTATTGGACAGATCAGGTTGTGTGGTGGTTTGATCCATGCTCAGTCTTCGTAGACTTAGGTGGATAGAACGCTTCAGGAGGGTGGACGACAGTAGAATAACAAAGGACATCTTTTTTGGTGACTTACAGATGGGAAAATTCTAAACTATTCCAGATATAGTTAACTGCTGTCTATCATCCTCAATTCTGGAATGTTCCATGTATGGTGTACCCTGCCTACCATCTTTAATTCTGGAATGTTCCATGGATGGTATAACCTGTCTATCATCCTCAATTATGGAATGTTCCATGTATGGTGTAACCTGCCTACCATCTTTAATTCTGGAATGTTCCATGGATGGTATAATCTGTCTATCATCCTCAATTATGGAATGGTCCATGTTCATATGGTATAACCTGTCTATCATCCTCAATTCTGGAATGTTCCATGGATGGTGTAACCTGCCTACCATCTTTAATTCTGGAATGTTCCATGGATGGTATAACCTGTCTATTATCCTCAATTCTGGAATGTTCCATGTATTGCATAATCTGTCTATCGTCCTCAATTCTGGAATGTTCCATGTTCATCTTTCTTATATATAAAAGGCAATCTCCGTCTGTATGTATGTATGTATGTATGTATGTATGTATGTATGTCCTTTATACGTTCGCGAACGGCCCATCCGATTGAGATGAAATTTTCTACACGCCTTCCTTTCATTCCAGAGCTGCCAACTGTCGTATTTTTTTTTTCTTCCTCCTCCTCCCTCCTCCCATTCCCAAAATACGTACGTAAATATATGATGATGATGATGAAAGAATCCCCGAACCAAAACGCTAGGGAAAGGGAAGAAAATGACGTGACTACACAGAATCGTCACACGGCAATCATCATCATCATCAAGTGCCGTGCCGGCTGGCGTAGGCGTTCAACTCTGCTGCTGATATATATGCCTCCATGCCACGGCAATATCAATAACAATTCATCTTTTTATGTGTAAGGAAGTTATCTACAGTCGTGTAGAAGGGAAGAACAATCAATGGAAGGACCGAAATCACAGAACCTAGACGAGTATGAATTCGGAATGGCGAACTCCCTCCTCCTCTCTTCTCCTCCTGCCTCTACCTCCTCCCCTCCTCCTCCCTCTAACTCCTCCCTCCACCCTCCTCCTCTTCCTCATCCCTCTACCTCCTCCCCCTCCCTCCTCCTTCTCCTCATACCTCCTACTCCCTTCTCCTCCTCCCTCATCCCTTTTCCTCCATCTACCTCCTCCCTCCTCCTCCTCCTTCCTCCACATCTCTCTTCCTCCTCCTCCCTCCTCATCATTCCTCCTCCTCCTCCCCCTCCTCCTTCTCCCTCTTCCTCCCTCCTCCTTCTCCCTCCAACTCCTCCCTCCTCCTCCCCCATCTCCCTCCTCCTCCCCCTCCCTCCTCCCCCTCCTCCCTCTTCCTCCTCCTCCTCCTCCACCCTCCTCCTTCTCCTCCTCCTCCTCCTCCCTCTTCCCTCCTCCTTCTCCCCTTTCCCCCCTCCTTCTCTTAATCCCTCCTCCTCCCTCCTCCTCCCTCCTATTCCTCCCTACTCCTCCTCTCTCCGCCTATCTCTTCCTACCTCCTCCTCCCTCCTCCACTCTCTTCCTCCTCCCTCCTCCTCCCTCTTTCTCCTCCTCCTCCCTCCTCCTACCTCCTCGCCCTCCTCTTCCTTCCTCCTTCGCCCTCCTCCTCCCCTCCCCTCCCTCCTCCCCCTCATCCCTTCACCTCCCTCCTCCTCCTTCCTCCTCCCTCTCCACCTCATCCCTCCTCCTCCCCCTCCCTCTACCTCCTCCTCCCTTCACATTCCTCCTCCTCCCTCTTCCTCCTCCCCCTCATTCTCTTCCCTCCTTCTCCTCCCTCCTCCTTCTCCCTCTTCCTCCTCCCTCTTCCTCCCTCCGCCTCCTCGCTCCTCCCACTCTCTCCTCCTCCTCCCTCTCCTTCTCCTCCCTCCTCCTCCTGCGTTCTCCTCATCCCTCCTTCTCCCTCTTCCTCCTCCCTCCTCCTTCTCCTCCTCCTCCTCCCTCTTCCTGCTCCCTCCTCCTCCCTCTCCTCCTCCCTCCTCCTCCTGCGTTCTCCTCCTCCCTCCTCCTCCTGCGTTCTCCTCCTCCCTCCTTCTCCCTCTTCCTCCTCCCCCTCCTCCTCCCTCCTCTTCCTAATCGCTCCTCCTCCCTCCTATCCCTCCCTATTCCTCCTGTCTCCTCCTCCCTCCTCTTCCCTCCTCCACCTCCCTCTTCCTCCTCCCTCCTCCATTTACCCAAGACAGACAGACAGACAGATAGTCGGGAACGGGATCTTATATGACTACTTATATGATTTAAATGAGATGCTCTCCACCATGGGCTGGGCCGGGTCAGACAGACAGACAGACAGATAGATAGACAGACAGACAGACAGACAGACAGTCGGGAACGGGAACTTATGTGACTACTTATATGAATTAAATGAGATGCTCCCCACCAGGAGTTGGGCGATGCCTGGCCGGGTCAGACAGACAGACAGATAGATAGTCGGGAACGGGAACTTATATGACTACTTATATGAATTAAATGAGATGCTCGCCATCAGGGTCTGGGCGAAGCCGGGCCGGGTCAGACAGACAGACAAACAGACAGACAGATTGTCGGTAACGGGAACGAGAACTTATATGACTACTTATATGAATTAAATGAGATGCTCCCCACCAAGGTCTGCATAAAATTTGGTGGAACTGCGGTAAAGCTGTGAAAGTTTAAACAATATAAAATGACACAAAGTAGTGCAGCTTTACATAACAGAGTTACGACACATACAGAACGTTGCGGCGGTTAGCCTTCATCAGCAAACAAACACATTCACAAACACAACATACAGTCAAGGAGAACTCCTGTGACTACATTAGAAGGTGATGACAGGACGAGAGGAACAAATGCATGGAAAAATGGAAGCAATGAAGAGAAAATGAGAATTGACCAAATGTTAATTGAAAAGAATGTTAGTCGAAGAAAATGTTTAATAGAAAAACTGTTTATAGAGAAAAAAACTGTATAAACAGTTTTTCTATTAAACATTTTCTTCGACTAACATTCTTTTCAATTAACATTTGGTCAATTCTCATTTTCTCTTCATTGCTTCCATTTTTCCATGCATTTGTTCCTCTCGTCCTGTCATCACCCACCAAGGTCTGGGCGAAGCCGGGCCGGGTCAGACAGACAGACAGACAGACAGACAGACAGACAGACAGTCGGTAACGGGAACGAGAACTTATATGTCTACTTATATGAATTAAATGAGATGCTCCCCACCAAGGTCTGGGCGAAGCCGGGAAGGGTCAGCTAGTATGACATAATTTGTCTATCATCCTCAATTCTGGAATGTTCCATATTCATATGACATAATCTGTCTATCATCCTCAATTCTGGAATGTTCCATATTCATATGACATAATCTGTCTATCATCCTCAATTCTGGAATGTTCCATGTGCATATGACATAATCTGTTTATCATCCTCAATTCTGGAATGTTCCATGTTCATATGACATAATCTGTCTATCATCCTCATGGCATAATCTGTCTATCATCCTCAATTCTGGAATGTTCCATGTTCATATGACATAACCTGTCTATCATCCTCAATTCTGGAATGTTCCATGTGCATATGACATAATCTGTCTATCATCCTCAATTCTGGAATGTTCCATGTGCATATAACATAACCTGTCTATCATCCTCAATTCTGGAATGTTCCATGCGCATATGACATAATCTGTCTATCATCCTCAATTCTGGAATGTTCCATGTGCATATGACATAATCTGTCTATCATCCTCAATTCTGGAATGTTCCATGTGCATATGACATAATCTGTCTATCATCCTCAATTCTGGAATGTTCCATGTTCATATGACATAATCTGTCTATCATCCTCAATTCTGGAATGTTCCATGTATTGTATAACATGTCTATCATTCTCAATTCTGGAATGTTCCATGTATGGCATAACTTGTCTATCATCCTCAATTCTAGACTGTTCCATGTTCACATGGTTAACCTCAGCATAGTTTTACTCAACTCTGAACTGTTCCAGCTTGTATGATACACAAAGCTTTCATCGACCACCTGTAAGTCACTCAGTGTTCAACAAGTCTACATAAACATATTATCAGTTATCAGTGAATAAATATACTGCCCAAAATAAGATATATTTAGGCAAAACTTCTGGCCTAGGGCTACAACAGTGGAAGATAAACTCCTTGGGCCACTGTTTTTTGTTTTTGTTTTGGTTAATGTTGCATATCCCTAACAGGACGTTGCAGTCAACACCAGCATTTTTTAGCTGCTGTTGATGTACTAGGCAAGTTTTTACATTCAGTAGTTTGCCATTGCTTTCTGAACAACTGGCTCCCATACAACACAACACGACCTGCTGCACAAATCGGTCACGGTTGCGTTTCGAACACCTGGTAAGCAGCTCGCAAGCCTTTGGCCACGGAGACCGGCAAGGAAGATTGTCGATTGGAAGATTGGGCCACTGAGCGAACTAAACAAAGCCAGTGAAGTTTATACAAGACACAATATTGCAGATATAGATAAATAGATTGAGAAAACCAGACAAATACCAACGAACGAACAAACTTTATTTTCAAAGAGTTAAGAATTGGGCATGCAGGCCCATTTGACATTCTGTCCTTCTCTCTTTCCTCTCATACATTACTTCATTCCACATCACTTACGAAGCTAATCTTAGACACCAGAAGAACAATGTGCATTAAAACACATGGAAAATAATCAATAATACCACTGCCAACAGCCTAAACCAAAACCAGACGTAACTACAGTCCCTAAACTCAAGGTATTCATCCAGCTAACCTTTCGAGGGGATGACGTAATGCAACATCTACAAGACCGGCTTACTACAGCAGTAGGCCGAACATTCTGTGCTGCAACTCCAGTCATTAGATATAAAACCGTACCGATTCCTACACCAGCAGTCAAAGAGCCTGTTCCTCTGTACGCCACAAACAATTGTATTTACCAATTCACATGTAGATGCCAGGCCTTCTACATTGGTAGAACAGAGAGACAGCTTAACAAACGAGTGTCAGAACACATACCTCAATGGGTCATCAAGATACAACACACAGAAGATGCAAGCCTCGTGGGGCCAACACACCGGAAGCTCCCGGCGTCTTCAATTGGTAGGCACATTGTCAAGAGCGGCCATGTGGTTGACAGAGACACTGCCTTTCGTGTGTTGTTTAACACACAAAATACTCGCTTGTTAAAATTTGCAGAAGCAATTAGAATCAATCAACGCAAGCCAGAATTGTGCAAACAGAAAGACACGTTAGTCAGCTTAAAATTACCATGGTAGATAAGTGACATTACTGTGCGAATATGTGTATATTTCAACTTGAAGGATTTATCTAGTTAATTCACGTAAGTTATGTGATTTCTGCAGTATGTACCTGACGAGATGCAGCGAAATATGCCAGGCAATAAATCGTGCAATCTATTGTTTGTGTCTTCGTTATTCAAATAATACATGACTCACTAATTTTTAACATGGCTGCTATAAATACCCAAGGAATGTGAGATGTACCATACATATGGGAATGTTTATTAGCTGGTCATCGTTTGAGATAATATTCCATTACTTCTTGTTTTTGTTTTTAGGGGGGGCATGGTAATCTGTACTGAGATATTGTTTGAACAGGTTGTGACTGATTGTGTAGTGGTTGGTGGTGTCTTTGGTTTCTTGTGGAAGATTGTTCCACAACTGGGCAGCAGAGCACACTAAGCCAGTGAACCAAGAGGTGATCTTGTGCAACTCTTCCTCATTTAAATCAATTGATCGTGCAAGTAACTTCTTCATTCATCTCCGGACTCACAAATTACCAAACATGAACTCATGACAGATGAAAGTAGTAGTAGTCTTCTTCACTAGTGGTGGAAGATTGTAATAGTAGAGAAGGGGACTCAGTGGTCTCGAGGTATGGTGTCTGCCTCGAGTGCTGGAGGTCCAGGGTTCATGCCCCGATGAGGGCCGGGATTTTTTCACGTGGACTTTTAGTAACAAATTTTCTCTGGACAGTGAGATTGGATGCCTGTGTGTATTGTTGCACACATAAAAAAATCCCTTGGCAGTTGGACATTGAAAAAGAGTAGCCTAACAGCGCTGCCCGGACAAAATTTCAAGTTAAATATCTACCCAAAGTATTTCAGGATCCTCGTTGATGCTACGGAGTTTGTGCACTGAACTGAGATTCTCCAGACTAAGACTTGAGTTAGGAGTAGAACAGAGCACTTATGGGTTAATCTGTGTGCCGTGATGTTGATCCATCGACTAAACTAAACCAATAGGTGAGGATAAGATGGTGGCGCTGGATAGGTCACACACTGGAGAGGTCACACACTGAGCAAACATGAGAATATTGTAACTAGCTAACAACTCATAAAGAAAGAAGTAGAAACAGAAACGGATAATAAGGGAAGGACATGGATAGAGCAGCATGGGATAGCTAAAGATGGGGGGGCGGGGGGGTTGGTGTGATGGCTGACGGTGTATACCCCAGTGGGGGGAAACAGAAGGACAAGAATATATTACCTTGATGAGTGTGCGCTTCTGGCAGACGTAACATTCTCTCCAGGAAGGACTCAACTTCATAATAGCTTCCATCTGTTGGGCATGAGGGCTGTGTGGGAGGAACGAGGTTCACGTCAGGCTGGAAGCTCTCCTGCTGTGTTTCGCTGTAACAGGAGAAATGTATAACATGGGTAGCAATGACCATTTTAGAAGATCACTTCACTGATGCAACTGGATAAGTGGTATAGCAGAGAGTTATCAGTGTCTACCTCTAATTCATAAGTGGTATGGCTGAGAGCTTAGAGTGTCTACCTCTAGTTTATAAGTGGTATGCTGAGAGCTATCAGTGTCTACCTCTAGTTCATAAGTGGTATGGCTGAGAGCTATCAGTGTCTACCTCTAGTTCATAAGTGGTATGGCTGAGAGCTTAGAGTGTCTACCTCTAGTTCATAAGTGGTATGCTGAGAGCTGTCAGTGTCTACCTCTAGTTCATAAGTGGTATGTGTGAGTGTGGGTGGGTAGATAGGAGATGTATGTGTTGATGAGTGGGTAAGGGATGTGTGGGTGTTAGTGGTTGAGGGATAAGTACATGTGTCTAGGGATGTGTGAGGGGATGAATATATGGGTTGTGTGTGCGTGGATGGGAGGTGTGTGTTTGTGAATGGGGAATGTGTTGGTGGGTGGGGATGTTTGTATGGGTGGGGAGATTGTGCGTGGGTGGGGATGTGTGTGTGTATGGGTAGGGGTGTGTGGTTAAGGGATGTGTGGCTGGGGGAATGAGTGGATGGAGGATGTGTGGTTGGGTGGATGATGTGTGGTTGGGTAGAGGATGTGTGGGTGGGTGATTGTATATGAGTAAGGGTGTGTGGTTAAGAGATGCTTGGTTGGGGGATGGGTAGGTAGAGGATGTGTGGGTAGGTAGAGGATATGTGGGTGGGTGAGTGTGTGCAGGTTAGGAGATGGTGGGGGATGTTTGTAGGTGCGGGCTCGGGATCTGTGAGTGGGCTGGGGGAGATGGGATATTATGTGGGTGAGTGCGGAATTTGTGTGTGGGTAGGTGCGGAATATGTGAGTTGACGGGGAGACATGTGTGTGGCTGAGGAATGTGTGTTTGGTTGGGTGGTTGGAAGTGTGTGGGTGGAGAAGGATATTGGGTGAGTGATTGTTGGTGGGAAATGGGACTGGTAGAGGATATGTGAGTGGGTGGGGAGATGTGTGTAGGTGGGGGATGTGTGGGTTATTGAATGTATGTGTGCTTGGGGTGTGGGTGGATGGGATGTGTGGTGGGTGAGAGGTGTGTGTGGGTGGGGAGATGTGTAGGTGTAGGGATGTGGTGGATGGGTGGAGGAATGTATTGTATGTGTGTGTGGTTGGGTGGGGAAGTTGGAGTGAATGGGGGATGTGTGGGTGGGTGGTGGATGTGTCTCATAACATAGTAATATGCATTGTTTATGTTTACAAAATTCATGTGACAATGTTTTTTCCTATGCACTGTTGATGAAAGAAAGATGAATGATTGGAAGGGCCGAATGTAAGACGAGCCTGCGTGCCCAATTTGTTACCCTTTGAAAATAAAGTCTGTTCGTTCGTTCGTTCGTGGTATGGCTGAGAGCTATCAGTGTCTACCTCTAGTTCATAAGTGGTATGGCTGAGAGCTTAGAGTGTCTACCTCTAGTTCATAAGTGGTATGCTGAGAGCTGTCAGTGTCTACCTCTAGTTCATAAGTGGTATGGCTGAGAGCTATCAGTGTCTACCTCTAGTTCATAAGTGGTATGCTGAGAGCTATCAGTGTCTACCTCTAGTTCATAAGTGGTATGGCTGAGAGCTTAGAGTGTCTACCTCTAGTTCATAAGTGGTATGCTGAGAGCTATCAGTGTCTACCTCTAGTTCATAAGTGGTATGGCTGAGAGCTTAGAGTGTCTACCTCTAGTTCATAAGTGGTATGTTGAGAGCTATCAGTGTCTACCTCTAGTTCATAAGTGGTATGGCTGAGAGCTTAGAGTGTCTACCTCTAGTTCATAAGTGGTATGCTAAGAGCTATCAGTGTCTACCTCTAGTTCATAAGTGGTATGGCTGAGAGCTTACAGTGTCTACCTCTAGTTCATAAGTGGTATGCTGAGAGCTGTCAGTGTCTACCTCTAGTTCATAAGTGGTATGGCTGAGAGCTATCAGTGTCTACCTCTAGTTCATAAGTGGTATGCTGAGAGCTATCGGTGTCTACCTCTAGTTCATAAGTGGTATGGCTGAGAGCTTAGAGTGTCTACCTCTAGTTCATAAGTGGTATGTTGAGAGCTATCAGTGTCTACCTCTAGTTCATAAGTGGTATGGCTGAGAGCTTAGAGTGTCTACCTCTAGTTCATAAGTGGTATGCTGAGAGCTATCAGTGTCTACCTCTAGTTCATAAGTGGTATGGCTGAGAGCTTAGAGTGTCTACCTCTAGTTCATAAGTGGTATGCTGAGAGCTGTCAGTGTCTACCTCTAGTTCATAAGTGGTATGGCTGAGAGCTATCAGTGTCTACCTCTAGTTCATAAGTGGTATGCTGAGAGCTATCGGTGTCTACCTCTAGTTCATAAGTGGTATGCTGAGAGCTATCAGTGTCTACCTCTAGTTCATAAGTGGCATGGCTAAGAGCTTAGAGTGTCTACCTCTAGTTCATAAGTGGTATGGCTGAAAGCTATCAGTGTCTTCCTCTAGTTCATAAGTGGTATGGCTGAGAGGTAACAATGTCTACCTCTAGTTCATAAGTGATATGTCAGAAGTGACCAGAGTCACATCCCAGCACAGGGCTGAACAAGAATCACCAGTTTCTAATGACATCCAACAAACCCCAGTCCCTGCTCTCTTGGGTAGTAAGATTAGACACCTGGTCTCCTTGAATAAGGGCAAAAAACAGGAGATCCAGCGTGTGAGATTTTCACATTAACAATTCTACTGCAAATAGGAAATCATAGAGAGTGGCCAGAAAGTCAATGTTCCTAACAAATACTTGAGCGCGAAAACCTGGCCATGGGTTGACAGAGTCCATGACCTGGTGCCATGATGCCAGTGTGGGGGTGTTGATGGGAAGACAATACTGCAGACAATGATTACTGGAAATTGATCTGGAAGATGCTTACATCGGTTCAGGTATGAACGAACGAACGAACAAACAAACAAACGAACAAACAAACAAATGAACAAACAAACAAACAAACTTTATTTTCAAAGAGTAACAAATTGGGCATGCAGCCCCGTCTTACATTCGGCCCTTCCAATCACTCATCTTTCATTCATCAGTGCATAGGAAAGAAAAACATTGTCAAATGAATGTTGTAAACATAAACAATGCATGTTACCATGTTATGAGAAAAATCCCCCACCCACCCATCCCCTATCCATTCGCATGTCCCCCACACACACACATCCACCACCCAACCACACAATACCCACAGGCACATACATTCCCCCATCCATCCACCCATCCCCCAACCCACACATCCCACCCTCCCCCCGCACATAACCATCTCCACACCCACCACACATCCCTCCACACACAACCCCTAACCACCCATACACAAACCCAGGCACACATGCATGCATCCACCACCCACCCACACATCTCCCCACCCACACATCCTCCACCCATCCCATGACCTACCAACACTCACCCACCCACATATCATCCACCACCCACCCCAACCACTCAGCCAAACATACATCTCCCAACCACATATCCAACACCCACACACACACATTCCCGCCAACTCACATATCCCGCACCTACCCACACACAAAACCCGCACTCACCCACACTTGCACACATGCCCCACCCACTCCCAAACTACACACTCACCCTCCCACACCCACCAATTCGCCAAGCACCCCCTTCCCCCCCCCCCCCCACAATCTCCAATCCACAATCACACATCCCTTAACTACACATCTCACCGCCCATACACTCACACACACATCCCTACACCCATCCCCACCCACCAACACATTCCTCATCCAAAAACACACTCACCCCATCACCAACATATACCCCACCCACACATATCCACCACTCACACACATCTTCTCACCCACATCCCCCACCCATACACTCATCTCTCACACACATCCACCCACTCACGTACTCATCCATCAACCACTCCCACCCACACACACCCAAACCACCCAGCCAAACACACATCCCCCATCCTCACATACATCCTTCATCCACCCGCATATCCCACACCTCCCCCACCCTCACATATCCCCCCTCCCATAAAAACATTCCCCCACACACACACATCACCCCACATGCATTTCCCATACACATCCCCACACCCACACACATCTCCCCACCCACCCACACATCCCCCACCTACAAACATCCTCATCACCCACACATACATCCTCCATCCACTCACATTTACCCCATCCAAATTGTTTTATATACACTCTTTTGGATATGGAGCTCTGCCCTTGCATTGACAGATGGATTGCGACAGTACTTTATGAGCATAAAATCACACTTTGCGTGGTTTCATGGACTTCTGATCCCTGTACTATTACACCTTGGCTGCCACAGAGATCTGCCATGTCCCCAGTGCTCTTTAATGTATGCATCAGCAAAGTCGCAGCAATTGAAGCACCAGGAAATGGTAGAATCTTGACATTCACAGATGATGTGCTGGTATACAGACAGGGAAGAGACAAGAGAGAATGGCTAAAGACTTACAGTCGGCAGTAAACAGGGTGGTGGAGTAGTGCATGGACTCAGGGGCTATAATAAATCCAGACAAGGCATTGGTTGTGTGGTACTCCCTAGATAACCGAATCGTGAAGGCAGATGTTCCATGTATCAAATTGAATGATGTCCTCTTAGTAGAGAGAGTAAATTGAAGTTCTTGGGAATCACCTTTGACAGGTGTATGTCTTTTATGGATCATGTGGAAGCTTTGGTGGTAAAGGCTGGAAGGGGATTTAATGCATTGAGGGCTATGGCAGCAACCGGGGTAATTCAAAGGATGCTGTACAGGCTCTTTCAGCAGTTAATAATTTCTGTCATTGAGTATGGTTTGGGGCTGCTGACAGTATCAAAGAGCTGGCTTGAAAGGTTGGAGCGCATATAGAATACGGCCATGCGGGTTATCCTGGGGTGCACAAAGGACACACCAATTACATGCATGAGGCATATCCTGGCGCTACCAACGATGGTGGATAGGCATAGGGTCCTTCAAGCCAACAGGTACCTGAGAGTTGCTGCATGAAGCCATGGATATGGTCAAGGGTTATACACTGAGAAGAGGCAGGTCCTGGATGGCACAGGCAGAAATATCTATATGCCAGGTGTGTGAAATAGAGAACATCAATCGTTGAAAAGAGTGGATAAACGTACTGGAGGACATGTCAGACTGGCACAAAGTAATAGTCACATCGGATCGTGAGTGCAGAGAATGGGTTTGAGGTGCAACTGATACAGGGAAACACACATCAAGGTGACATAGTGATCTACTGCTGCATTCTTTAAAGACCATGATAATTTATCATGATGATACCCATACAATCCACACAACAAAGACACTGCAGCTGTAACCACTGAGAATGACGAGCCCCACATTTGACATGACAACCCATACACCCACATAACAAATTCACTGCAACCGGAACCAGCGAGAACGACAAGAACATTGACACAGACCCAGAAATAACCTTATTGGCCACTAACCTTTGACAGCTATCCTGCAAGTCCTCAGCATTGTCTTCCTCACTGCTGGTGCTACTATATGCGTACTCATCTTCTGCTGCTGCAATCTAGCAATAGGGAGAAGTGTATAGTAAAACAGACACTGGCAGGAGAAGTATACAGTCAAACAGAAACTAACAGTTAAATATACAGTAGAACAGATACTGACAGTTAAATATACAGTAGAAAAGACAATGACAGTTAAATATACAGTAGAACATGACAGTTAAATATACAGTCAAACAGAAACTAACAGTTAAATATACAGTAGAACAGACACTGATGGTTAAATATACAGTAGAACAGGAACTGATAGTTAAATATACAGTAGAACATGACAGTTAAATATACAGTAGAACAGACACTGACAGTTAAATATACAGTAGAACAGGAACTGACAGTTAAATATACAGTAGAACAGGAACTGACAGTTAAATATACAGTAGAACAGACACTGGCAGTTAAATATACAGTAGAACAGGAACTGATAGTTTAAATATACAGTAGAACAGGAACTGATAGTTTAAATATACAGTAGAACAGGAACTGATAGTTTAAATATACAGTAGAACAGGAACTGATAGTTTAAATATACAGTAGAACAGGAACTGATAGTTTAAATATACAGTAGAACAGGAACTGATAGTTTAAATATACAGTAGAACAGGAACTGATAGTTTAAATATACAGTAGAACATGACAGTTAAATATACAGTAGAACAGGAACTGACAGTTAAATATACAGTAGAACAGACACTGACAGTTAAATATACAGTAGAACAGGAACTGACAGTTAAATATACAGTAGAACAGGAACTGACAGTTAAATATACAGTAGAACAGACACTGGCAGTTAAATATACAGTAGAACAGGAACTGATAGTTTAAATATACAGTAGAACAGGAACTGACAGTTAAATATACAGTAGAACAGAAACTAACAGTTAAATATACAGTAGAACAGGAACTGACAGTTAAATATACAGTAGAACAGACACTGACAGTTAAATATACAGTAGAACAGGAACTGACAGTTAAATATACAGTAGAACAGGAACTGACAGTTAAATATACAGTAGAACAGACACTGGCAGTTAAATATACAGTAGAACAGGAACTGATAGTTTAAATATACAGTAGAACAGGAACTGATAGTTTAAATATACAGTAGAACAGGAACTGATAGTTTAAATATACAGTAGAACAGGAACTGATAGTTTAAATATACAGTAGAACAGGAACTGATAGTTTAAATATACAGTAGAACAGGAACTGATAGTTTAAATATACAGTAGAACAGGAACTGATAGTTTAAATATACAGTAGAACAGGAACTGATAGTTTAAATATACAGTAGAACAGGAACTGATAGTTTAAATATACAGTAGAACAGGAACTGATAGTTTAAATATACAGTAGAACAGGAACTGATAGTTTAAATATACAGTAGAACAGGAACTGATAGTTTAAATATACAGTAGAACAGGAACTGATAGTTTAAATATACAGTAGAACAGGAACTGATAGTTTAAATATACAGTAGAACAGGAACTGATAGTTTAAATATACAGTAGAACAGGAACTGATAGTTTAAATATACAGTAGAACAGGAACTGATAGTTTAAATATACAGTAGAACAGGAACTGATAGTTTAAATATACAGTAGAACAGGAACTGATAGTTTAAATATACAGTAGAACAGGAACTGATAGTTTAAATATACAGTAGAACAGACACTGATAAATATACAGTAGAACAGGAACTGATAGTTAAATATACAGTAGAACAGATACTGACAGTTAAATATACAGTAGAACAGACACTGATAAATATACAGTAGAACAGATACTGATAAATATACAGTAGAACAGATACTGATAAATATACAGTAGAACAGATACTGATAGTTAAATATACAGTAGAACAGATACTGACAGTTAAATATACAGTAGAACAGACACTGATAAATATACAGTAGAACAGATACTGATAGTTAAATATACAGTAGAACAGACACTGATAAATATACAGTAGAACAGACACTGATAAATATACAGTAGAACAGACACTGATAAATATACAGTAGAACAGATACTGATAGTTAAATATACAGTAGAACAGACACTGATAAATATACAGTAGAACAGATACTGATAGTTAAATATACAGTAGAACAGACACTGATAAATATACAGTAGAACAGACACTGATAAATATACAGTAGAACAGACACTGATAAATATACAGTAGAACAGACACTGATAGTTAAATATACAGTAGAACAGATACTGACAGTTAAATATACAGAACAGACACTGATAAATATACAGTAGAACAGACACTGACAGTTAAATATACAGTAGAACAGGAACTGATAGTTAAATATACAGTAGAACAGACACTGATAGTTAAATATACAGTAGAACAGATACTGATAGTTAAATATACAGTAGAACAGACACTGATAAATATACAGTAGAACAGACACTGACAGTTAAATATACAGTAGAACAGACACTGATAAATATACAGTAGAACAGGAACTGATAGTTAAATATACAGTAGAACAGACACTGATAGTTAAATATACAGTAGAACAGATACTGACAGTTAAATATACAGTAGAACAGACACTGATAAATATACAGTAGAACAGACACTGACAGTTAAATATACAGTAGAACAGGAACTGATAGTTAAATATACAGTAGAACAGACACTGATAGTTAAATATACAGTAGAACAGACACTGATAGTTAAATATACAGTAGAACAGACACTGATAAATATACAGTAGAACAGACACTGACAGTTAAATATACAGTAGAACAGACACTGATAGTTAAATATACAGTAGAACAGACACTGACAGTTAAATATACAGTAGAACAGGAACTGATAGTTAAATATACAGTAGAACAGACACTGACAGTTAAATATACAGTAGAACAGGAACTGATAGTTAAATATACAGTAGAACAGACACTGACAGTTAAATATACAGTAGAACAGGAACTGATAGTTAAATATACAGTAGAACAGGAACTGATAGTTAAATATACAGTAGAACAGACACTGACAGTTAAATATACAGTAGAACAGACACTGATAAATATACAGTAGAACAGATACTGACAGTTAAATATACAGTAGAACAGACACTGACAGTTAAATATACAGTAGAACAGGAACTGATAGTTAAATATACAGTAGAACAGACACTGACAGTTAAATATACAGTAGAACAGGAACTGATAGTTAAATATACAGTAGAACAGACACTGATAGTTAAATATACAGTAGAACAGACACTGATAAATATACAGTAGAACAGACACTGACAGTTAAATATACAGTAGAACAGACACTGATAGTTAAATATACAGTAGAACAGACACTGACAGTTAAATATACAGTAGAACAGGAACTGATAGTTAAATATACAGTAGAACAGACACTGACAGTTAAATATACAGTAGAACAGGAACTGATAGTTAAATATACAGTAGAACAGACACTGACAGTTAAATATACAGTAGAACAGGAACTGATAGTTAAATATACAGTAGAACAGATACTGACAGTTAAATATACAGTAGAACAGGAACTGATAGTTAAATATACAGTAGAACAGACACTGATAAATATACAGTAGAACAGGAACTGATAGTTAAATATACAGTAGAACAGGAACTGATAGTTAAATATACAGTAGAACAGATACTGACAGTTAAATATACAGTAGAACAGGAACTGATAGTTAAATATACAGTAGAACAGACACTGACAGTTAAATATACAGTAGAACAGGAACTGATAGTTAAATATACAGTAGAACAGATACTGACAGTTAAATATACAGTAGAACAGACACTGATAAATATACAGTAGAACAGATACTGACAGTTAAATATACAGTAGAACAGACACTGATAGTTAAATATACAGTAGAACAGACACTGATAGTTAAATATACAGTAGAAAGACACTGACAGATAAATATACAGTAGAACAGGAACTGATAGTTAAATATACAGTAGAACAGACACTGATAAATATACAGTAGAACAGACACTGACAGTTAAATATACAGTAGAACAGGAACTGATAGTTTAAATATACAGTAGAACAGATACTGACAGTTAAATATACAGTAGAACAGGAACTGATAGTTTAAATATACAGTAGAACAGATACTGACAGTTAAATATACAGTAGAACAGACACTGATAAATATACAGTAGAACAGACACTGACAGTTAAATATACAGTAGAACAGGAACTGATAGTTTAAATATACAGTAGAACAGATACTGACAGTTAAATATACAGTAGAACAGACACTGATAAATATACAGTAGAACAGACACTGACAGTTAAATATACAGTAGAACAGGAACTGATAGTTTAAATATACAGTAGAACAGATACTGACAGTTAAATATACAGTAGAACAGACACTGACAGTTAAATATACAGTAGAACAGACACTGACAGTTAAATATACAGTAGAACAGATACTGACAGTTAAATATACAGTAGAACAGACACTGACAGTTAAATATACAGTAGAACAGACACTGACAGTTAAATATACAGTAGAACAGACACTGACAGTTAAATATACAGTAGAACAGACACTGACAGTTAAATATACAGTAGAACAGACACTGACAGTTAAATATACAGTAGAACAGACACTGACAGTTAAATATACAGTAGAACAGATACTGACAGTTAAATATACAGTAGAACAGATACTGACAGTTAAATATACAGTAGAACAGGAACTGACAGTTAAATATACAGTAGAACAGGAACTGATAGTTTAAATATACAGTAGAACAGACACTGACAGTTAAATATACAGTAGAACAGACACTGACAGTTAAATATACAGTAGAACAGACACTGACAGTTAAATATACAGTAGAACAGGAACTGACAGTTAAATATACAGTAGAACAGGAACTGACAGTTAAATATACAGTAGAACAGACACTGATAAATATACAGTAGAACAGGAACTGATAGTTTAAATATACAGTAGAACAGGAACTGATAGTTAAATATACAGTAGAACATGACAGTTAAATATACAGTAGAACAGACACTGACAGTTAAATATACAGTAGAACAGACACTGACAGTTAAATATACAGTAGAACAGACACTGACAGTTAAATATACAGTAGAACAGACACTGACAGTTAAATATACAGTAGAACAGGAACTGATAGTTTAAATATACAGTAGAACAGACACTGACAGTTAAATATACAGTAGAACAGTAACTGATAGTTTAAATATACAGTAGAACAGACACTGACAGTTAAATATACAGTAGAACAGGAACTGACAGTTAAATATACAGTAGAACAGACACTGACAGTTAAATATACAGTAGAACAGACACTGACAGTTAAATATACAGTAGAACAGACACTGACAGTTAAATATACAGTAGAACAGGAACTGATAGTTTAAATATACAGTAGAACAGACACTGACAGTTAAATATACAGTAGAACAGGAACTGATAGTTTAAATATACAGTAGAACAGACACTGACAGTTAAATATACAGTAGAACAGGAACTGATAGTTAAATATACAGTAGAACAGACACTGACAGTTAAATATACAGTAGAACAGGAACTGATAGTTTAAATATACAGTAGAACAGACACTGACAGTTAAATATACAGTAGAACAGGAACTGATAGTTTAAATATACAGTAGAACAGACACTGACAGTTAAATATACAGTAGAACAGACACTGATAGTTAAATATACAGTAGAACAGACACTGACAGTTAAATATACAGTAGAACAGACACTGACAGTTAAATATACAGTAGAACAGACACTGATAGTTAAATATACAGTAGAACAGACACTGACAGTTAAATATACAGTAGAACAGGAACTGATAGTTTAAATATACAGTAGAACAGACACTGACAGTTAAATATACAGTAGAACAGACACTGACAGTTAAATATACAGTAGAACAGACACTGATAGTTAAATATACAGTAGAACAGACACTGATAGTTAAATATACAGTAGAACAGACACTGACAGTTAAATATACAGTAGAACAGACACTGATAGTTAAATATACAGTAGAACAGACACTGACAGTTAAATATACAGTAGAACAGGAACTGATAGTTAAATATACAGTAGAACAGGAACTGATAGTTTAAATATACAGTAGAACAGACACTGACAGTTAAATATACAGTAGAACAGATACTGACAGTTAAATATACAGTAGAACAGGAACTGATAGTTTAAATATACAGTAGAAAGACACTGACAGTTAAATATACAGTAGAACAGACACTGACAGTTAAATATACAGTAGAACAGGAACTGATAGTTAAATATACAGTAGAACAGACACTGATAGTTAAATATACAGTAGAACAGACACTGACAGTTAAATATACAGAAGAACAGACACTGACAGTTAAATATACAGTAGAAAGACACTGACAGTTAAATATACAGTAGAACAGACACTGATAGTTAAATATACAGTAGAACAGGAACTGATAGTTAAATATACAGTAGAACAGACACTGATAGTTAAATATACAGTAGAACAGACACTGATAGTTAAATATACAGTAGAACAGGAACTGATAGTTAAATATACAGTAGAACAGACACTGATAGTTAAATATACAGTAGAACAGACACTGACAGTTAAATATACAGTAGAACAGACACTGATAGTTAAATATACAGTAGAACAGACACTGATAGTTAAATATACAGTAGAACAGACACTGATAGTTAAATATACAGTAGAACAGGAACTGATAGTTAAATATACAGTAGAACAGACACTGATAGTTAAATATACAGTAGAACAGACACTGACAGTTAAATATACAGTAGAACAGACACTGATAGTTAAATATACAGTAGAACAGACACTGATAGTTAAATATACAGTAGAACAGACACTGATAGTTAAATATACAGTAGAACAGACACTGATAGTTAAATATACAGTAGAACAGGAACTGATAGTTAAATATACAGTAGAACAGACACTGATAGTTAAATATACAGTAGAACAGACACTGACAGTTAAATATACAGTAGAAAGACACTGACAGTTAAATATACAGTAGAACAGGTAGTAGTAGACACCTTTCAGTCTTGACAGACTAAAGTATGTGAGTGGAATGTGGCCACTATTCCATCACAATGTCTGGGCAGAGCTTCAGAGATCATGTGATGCCCAAACGACATGACCCCTCTCTCGGCCTAGTCTTGTGTATTCCAGAGGAATGGGTAACCAATACGTCTGGCACAAGGTAGGCTGCAGACGCTGGCGGCTCAGCGTCAATCCACCGAGACCTCACCACCACGAGCCGGTGGCGAGTTATGGCCAGACCCTGACACCCAAGGGACACGGCTTAGAGACGTTCAGCCATGTCCCACAGGTGAGGGCCTCGTACGAGCCCGGACCATGAGGGCGCGCACATCTGTCAATCACAAGTGTCCGGACCTGTGTAAAGCGTGCACTATCGTCAGACTCGCCACCTGACTTATAGCGGTCCCCGCGACCAGCGGGAATGGGTCCGCCATAGATACCACAGGAGATATTGCCTGTCTATTTGCAAGCAAATCTCCCATACTTCCACTGTGCGGATCTCGCGACCAGCGAGAATAGGCCCGCCGGAGATTTGCTCGTCTGCTGCGAACAAATCTCTACCGAGAGACTGAATAAGTAAAGAAACGATAAAAGTAGTGGTATTTCAATTGCGCTTGCGCTCCCACCTATGCTACACCCTTCATGTGTCTTCACAAAGTCGGACTAGAGTCAAGCTCAACAGGGTAGAACAGGAACTGATAGTTTAAATATACAGTAGAACAGGAACTGATAGTTAACTATACAGTAGAACAGATACTGACAGTTAAATATACAGTAGAACAGGACCTGATAGTTAAATAAACAGTAGAACAGACACTGACAGTTAAATATACAGTAGAACAGGAACTGATAGTTAAATATACAGTAGAACAGACACTGACAGTTAAATATACAGTAGAACAGACACTGACAGTTAAATATACAGTAGAACAGACACTAACAGTTAAATATACAGTAGAACAGGAACTGACAGTTAAATATACAGTAGAACAGGAACTGACAGTTAAATATATAGTAGAACAGGAACTGACAGTTAAATATACAGTAGAACAGACAATGACAGTTAAATATACAGTAGAACAGGAACTGATAGTTAAATATACAGTAGAACAGACACTGATAGTTAAATATACAGTAGAACAGACACTGACAGTTAAATATACAGTAGAACAGGAACTGATAGTTAAATATACAGTAGAACAGACACTGACAGTTAAATATACAGTAGAACAGACACTAACAGTTAAATATACAGTAGTACAGACACTGACAGTTAAATATACAGTAGAACAGGAACTGATAGTTAAATATACAATAGAACAATGTCTGTGACTGTGTGGCCACTGATCACCCCAGTTCTATGTTGATTCACCAGTCTTCTTGTCCTTGAGTCCACAGCTGCTCAGATCTCCTCCTCAGAATGTCTATGACTGTGTGGCCACTGATCACCCTAGTCCCATGCGGGTTCACCAGTCTTCTTGTGTCCTGCACAAAGTCTTAAAGTCTCACAACTCCCTGCTTGATACCAATGTCTTTATTCCTAAACAAGGCTGTTGTCTCCCCTATATAAGTGAAATAGGCATTTTCACTGGGATATTTAGCTGACTCAATGCCAAAGGATAATGTATCGCCAAATTTGACCTACCATTTAGACAGAAGGATGATATATCACCATACTAGGGGCATCATATTTGTTTTGCGGTATCTTCCACAATTTCAATGCTCAGTGAACAGAAATTTACATTATAATACTTGTTCATGTGACTGTGTAGCATGTTTGGATGTTTGGCACTGAAGCAGTTCATGTAATATATTGATGTCAATCAAGGAGAGGAAAGCAGGTCTAAGAGCTATATTGAGCCAATCCTGATGTGTGGAAGCCAGTTAGTGACAGTTAGTAGACAAGTGAGTAATTATGTGGAAACTGCAGAGATGTGGTTTCATAGAAGAATGATGAGGACACTGTGGACATATAACAGCAGGAGTAATGACGATAACTTGACAGACGTTAACTCACAAAGAGAACTGGTTACTCACATCAGAAGAAGACAGTCCACATTCTTTGGGCTTGTCATGAGAAGGGGAAAGCTGGAGTAACAACAGGAAAGTTGTAGGGGAAGAGAGACAAAGGGAGAACATGAGAGAAGATGCTTGGCAGTCTGACATCATGACAAGGAGGAACATCGGTATCAGAAATTATTGTTAGTACAAGAGACAGAAGGCTGTGGACAGACATGATCACCGATGCCACATGGCATGGACTATAAAAAGCTTAGTAACACAAGAGACTAAAGGCTGGACAGACATGATTACCGATGCCACATGGCATGGACTATAAAAAGAGTGGCAGTAAATGAGACAGAACGCTGTGGACAGACATGATTACCGATGCCACATGGCATGGACTATAAAAAGCTTAGTAACACAAGAGACTAAAGGCTGGACAGACATGATTACCGATGCCAAACAGTATGGACTATAAGACAAGTTGTACATGAAACAGAAGACTGTGGACAGACATGGTCATCAACACCACATGGCATGGACTCCATTCATCATGTGCCATTTCGATAAACATGGGCGGTCATGTTTTGCCATCTCACTCGATCACCAGAGTCGTGGATCAGCTCTGGGTTTCTGTTTCGTGGGTTGGGAATATTGCGTGGTAGGGGATGTATGTGATGTGCGGGTGGGGGATTGTGTAGTGGGGGATTGGGTTAAGGCATGTATGGGTGGGTGGAGGATGTATGTGTGGGTAGTGGGATGTGTGTGTGAGTGGATTGGGGATGTATGGGTAGTTAGGGAGATGTGTGTGTGTGGGGGGGGGGGGGGAATTGTGTGCATGGGTGGGAAATATGTGGTCAATGGAGATGTGGCTGGGGGATGGGTGGTTTGAGGTGTGGATGGGGAGAGGATGTGTGGGTTAGGATGTGCATGTGGGTGGGCGTGGGATATGTGGGTTGGTGGGGGAATGTTTGTGGGTGGCGAGTGTGTTTTGGTTGGGGGAACAGGTGAGGGGAGTGTGGGTGGGGGATATGCGGGAGGGGGATGGGTCGGTTGGTGGGGTATGTATGTGTCCCTTGGTGTGCGTGTGTGTGGGTAGGTGGGGTGATGTATGGTTACGTGGGAGATGGGCCTCATAACATGGTAATTTGCCTTGTTTATGTTTACAACATTTATTTCACAATGTTTATTTTTCTTCCTATGTAAATGTATAATGCTCTTGATGAACGAAAGACGAGTGATTGGAAGGGCCGAATGTAAGACGGGCCTGCGCGCCCAATTTGTGACCCTAATAAAGTTGATTTGATTTGATTTGTATCGACCATGTCACGTGGCCATGCCATCCAGGTATTTACTCCTCGGTCTCTTCCCTTCAATCTTGCCAGTCGTCACCAAGTTCTCCAAGTCATTTCTTCTCATAACATGCCCAAAATATTTTGACTGTCTATGTCTAATGACTCTAATCAGTTTACGATCTTCATTTGTGTCTTGAATGACTTGTTCATTGGTTTTTCTGTCTGTCCATGGCATTATTTGCATTTTCCTCAGAAACCACATTTCCACAGCCATCAGATGTTTTTCAGCTTGACTGCTCATTGTGAACGCTTCACATCCGTACAAAAGTACAGGTTCTATGTAGCACCTCAATACTCTTTCTCATTTCAATTGATATCCTTTTATTGGTCAGTATGTTTTTTATCTTACAAAATGCTACCTTCGCAATGGCAATTCTTGTTCTAATCTCTTCAAGGCATCTCCCTTCAGATGTTATGATGTGCCGAGATAACTGTATCGATTCACTTGCTGAAGAATATGCCCATTTACTCGTATATCACATTGTGGTATTTCCTTCTTCCCAGTGACGACCATAACCTGTGTCTTCTTACCATTCAGTTCTAGCCCTAGTTGTTCACTGTGTGCAACAACCGCATCTACTAAATGTTGCAGGTCCTGTTTATTGTCTGCAATCAAGACTGTATCATCTGCATATCTAATGTTATTGATGTATCATCCCCCAATGTTGATTCCTTCCATATCTTCTATATTTCTGAAAATATATTCACTGTACAGGGAAAAAATATCTGGAGACATTACACATCCCTGTCTCACACCTCTTTTAATAGGTTGATACTGACCTACATCATTCTCAATTCTGATGGCAGCTTGTTGTTTCCAATATATGTTTTTTACAAATCTAAGGTCTTTTCCATCAATATGTAGATCTTCAAGCATCCGTATCATATCGACATGTCTCACTTTATCTAAAGCCTTTATGTAGTCAATAAAGCAAAGATATAGATCTTTGTTTACTTCTATAGAAAGTTCAATTACTGTTCTCAGTATATATACACAGCATTTACTGTGCCCTTGCCTTCTACAAACCCACATCGTTCTTCTCCTATTTCGGGTTGTATTTTCTTTCTAACTCTTTGCATGATAATTCTCAGCAGAATTTTTGTGATGTGGCTCATTATACTAATTGTTCGATGTTGACTGCATTCCAAGGCTCCTGATTTCTTTGGGATTGCAATAAATATAGAATTACATAACTCAGGAGGTATATCTCCAGTATCGTATATTGTGTTCAGCAGTCTGGTGACTTGGTCTATTTCATATTCTTCTAAGGCATTGATCATTTCTATTGTGATGTTATCTGTACCCGGGGTCTTGCCAGTTTTCATATGGTTAAGAGCTTTCTGAACTTCCATCTTCAACATTGATGGTTCTTGATTATTATTCCGATGATCATATTGTTCTTCTCTTGTATCATCATAAAGGTCTCTCAAAAAAATCAGACCCACGCATGTAAAATCTGATCTTTTTCTATTATGATATTGTTGTCTTTGGTTTTTAGGCAACCCACTGATGTATGTGTTCTTTTATTATTGATGTCAATAATTCTTTTGTGCATTAATTTGGTATTCCAGGTGTTGTGTTGGTTTTCAATTTCCTTGCAGTTTTCCTCAAGCCATGTTTCTTTTGCTTCTTTGTATAGCTTCCTAATTTTCCTGTGAAGCTCTTCATAATTTTCCGTTATTTTTGTTATTTCTCCTTACTTTCATGAGTTTTAAGATGTCTTCCATCATCTATTTCTTGTGTCCTATTATCTTTATTTATGAGATGGTTGTTTCTGCAGCTTGGTTGACCGATTTCTTTAATATTTCCCAATGGTCACTGACATCTTGAAATAATATTTCCATATCGGACAATGCATCGAATCTGTTCTTTACCTCTACGTTGAATTTATCTTTTATTTCCTCACTCCTCAGTGCCTGTAGATCAAATTTTGTGTTTCTTGGCGAATATTTGACTTTCTTTATTTGTATATGTAACGTGCTTAAGATTAATCTATGGTCGCTGTAACAGCCTGCCCTTGGTATGGTTTTTGTGACTTTTAAGGCATTTCGAAATCTTCTGTTGATGAGAATGTAATCAATCTGATTTCTGATCTTATGATCAGGACTCCTCCATGTCTATAATTTCCTTGGGTGCTGTTGATACCAGGTGTTTCCAACAATCAAATCATGTTCTTTTGCCCACTGTACAAGTCTGCAACCTATTTCATTCTGTTCCCCTAGTCCATACTTGCCTACTATGCATCCGTTGATTTCCAACTATGGCATTCAAGTCACCCATTATGATATTTACTTCAGAATTCTTGCATTTCTTGAAGGCTTTTTCTAAATCATTATAAAATTCATCAATGCTGTCATCACTACTGTCTACTGTTGGTGCATAAACTTGGATGGTGTTGACATCAAAAGGTCTTCCACTCAACTTCACCAGTAACACTCTGTCTGATACAGTCCAATATCCTCTGATCGATTTTGCTCTCTCTGTATCCATTATAATTGCTACTCCTCGCTGTTGTTTCTCTCCACCAGAATAGATTCTTCTATATTCCTCAGATGTTATAATGCCCATTCCTGTCCATCCAATCTCACATATACCTAACAGGTTAATATTTAATCTTCTCATTTCATTCTTAATGTTATCAAATTTTCCATCCCCACTCATAGTTCTTACATTCCAAGTCCCTCCTTTCAATGTTGATATTCTTTTGCACTCAGTCGCCTGCTGACGGTCTGGAGTCACCTGGTGCACATGACTATCCCTACCGGGCGAGGCTGCTCCTATGGAGCACCCATTTACGATGTTTCTCTGAATATCGATAAGACTGCAGTACATGATATTCTTGGCATCTGTAAAGAAGGTAGGTTGCCATTGCTTTCCTTCCTAGCAGTGACCATACTGCTTAATGACCGTAGTCATTGTCTCCCCCCCCCCCCCAAAAAAAAAGAGATCCTCTGCCTACCGTAGTGAAGCTGGAGACCATAACCTACAACTATCTGTTGGCTGCTCTTCAACTTCATCCACCACCTGCACACATGGCTTCACATACCCAAGGGTGTCCCGTAGGTTAGCGGAGGGAAGGCGGCGCCTTACCTCTCCTTTGATAGGGAATACCCCTACCCCACCACCCATTTGGCATGGACTATAAGAATTGAATGCCATTTGTGATGTCTCTGATGAACCTTCTGCGGGGACCTGTTATCAATCATAAATAATGGCAAATAAGTCAAGAAACCTTTCACATGCCTCAAGTGCACTGGACAACAGGTGCCAGCCACATATAGTTTATAGACCAATCAGATCTCAGTGGGTCATGTGGCCAGTATCACGTGACCTCCTCCACTTAATCAGACATTTCCTGGTTCCCAATGCAGACATTTTTTTTTTGGTGTTCACTCGTTCTGAACTCAAACGTAGTCCATACATGTGCTACTACTTCTATTGCACTCAACTGATTATTGCGAACCCACTCTGACTTAGAGATACTTGTCATTTATTTTCCGAAGTCAAGGACGAGAAGTCAACATTTAGTCCAACTGACTGGTATAGGGTTTGAACACACTATCTCGGTATCAGCACACTGGATGTTAAAGAACATGTGCTCTTATCCATACGGCCAAGCTGACCTTCTCTGGACATTTTGAGGACGACTGAGTCTCAAATATCAGAAAGAGGCAGTCATTATTTTGTGGTCACATTATGAGAAGACAAAAACTGGAACATGTGACAACAGGACAGATTTGTGGAATGAGAGATAGAGGAAGACAGCAAGAGAAAATTCTGGACAGTCTTGTGTCAAGCAAGCAAGTCAAGAATGTATTTATATATGCCATTGGAGACCACAATTTGTGGAGAAGCATGATCGCCCATGCCAGCTGGCAAGGCACTTGATAATGAAGATTATGCCAGCTAATAATCCATAAGACTAACACAAATTACAAATGGTTATTGACAGTTTATGATAAATTTCTTCAAAGACAAATACGAAAAGAATTTTAAAATCAACTGAGATATTTGCACATACTACATACTTCTGCCAACGCCTCTAGTTGGTACTTTCTATTGTCTTCCTCATATGAGTCATCAGGCTGATAGACATCACAAGGATCTAGATCATCAAGCACACCAGACTCATCACTCATGATGAGAAGTCAGTTTGCCAGGTTGTGGCAAATCTCAAGTCTGTAAATGAGACAGTGAAACACAATTAGTTGACTGAGTTGAGTCAAGAACTCACATCACAGCACTAGGGACATTCCCATATGTGCTCCGTCCTCATTTACAACAGCCAGCAAAGAGTACCAATACTAATGGTACCAGTAGCAGTCTGATTATGTGTCTTCCTGGCCTTTCGTCTGAGTTCTGAGTGTCGGTCAAATCCTCTGGTCACTCCCTGCAGCACCATTCTCTCCAAGTCATGATGATCTGTCTGTTCTTCTGCAACATTCACAAATCAAATCAAATCAAATCAACTTTATTTTAAAAGGGTCACAAATGGGCACGCAGGCCCGTCTTACATTTGGCCCTTCCAATCACTCATCTTTCGTCCATCAAGAGCATTATACATTCACATAGGAAGAAAAAAAAACATTGTGAAATGAATGTTGTAAACATAAACAAGGCAAATTACCATGTTATGAGGCACATCACCCCACATACACACACCCCCACCTACCCACACACACACACACACCCAGGGACACATACATACCCCAACAACCGACCCATCCCCCTCCCGCATATGCCCCACCCACATACACTGCCCTCACCTGTTCCCCCAACCCAAACACACTCGCCACCCACATGAACACCCCCACCAACCCACACATCCCATGCCCACCCACATACACATCCTCTCCCCCCCCCCCCCAAACCTCCAACCACCCATGCCCAACCACACCTCCATCGACCACATATTCCCCACCCATGCAAACACATCCCCCACCAACCCACATATCGCACATCCACTCACACATCCCCAAACCATACACACACATCCCCACAAACTAACATCTCCCTACCCCCCCCCCCACAAACATCTCCCTAACCACATATACATCCCCAATCCACTCACACACATCCCACCACCCACACATACATCCTCCACCCACCTACACATGCCCTAACCCACATCCCCTACCCGCACATCACAAACATCCCCTACCACACAATATTCCCAACCCACATACACATATCCCCCACCCACATACCACCACACATCCCCCACCTACACACCACACACATATCTCCCACCCACATACCACACAATACCCTCACCCACCCACCCCATACATACCCTCACCCACACATATATCCCCAACCAACACACATTCCTCACCCATCCACCAACACACACACACTCACTCACCCACATATCCTCCACTACACAATCACACACCCCCAACCAAATATCTCTTGATCACACATACCCCCACCCACACACATCCTCCACCCACTCACGCATCCCGCCCCAACACATACACATCCCTCACCCACCTACACATCCCTAAGCCACTCACACATCCCCCACACATACACATCCTTCCCCCAACCATCACACATCCCCTCCTCACCCACACATATCCCCCACCCATACACACATTCCCCACATCCATCACACACACACATATCCTCACCCATCTACCACAAACATACCCCCCATCTACACACCATGCACACATCCCCCACCAACACACCACAAACATATCCCAAACCCACACACCATACACTTCTCCCCACCCGCCCTTATATCCCCAACCCTCCCACACACATCATCTACCTACACAACCCCGCCACCCACACATACTTCCCCCAAACCATCCACACATCTCCACCCACCCACACATATCCCCTACCCATACACACATCCCCCGCACCAGTCCCATACACACATCCTCCATCCATACACACATCCCCGACACCCTTACTTTCACCCCCACACATCCCACCAACACCCACAAATCTCACTATCCACCAACATCCACACACCCCAACCCATTCAAATGCATACCCCCACCCACACATATTCCCACACTCACACACATCCTCCACACACACTCACACATCCTCACATCTAGATACATACATATTGCCTCACGTGAGGCATTTAAGGTTTTCATTTGAAGCCTCCTTGTATATCAAATTAAAGGAAGGTTTAGGGAAAATTACTGTATTTATATTTTAATTGAGACAACATTTCAGCTATATATAAACCCATGGCAGATATGGGAAATTGCTTAAGACAATTAATCATCCCATGACAATTAATCAGTTAATTCACTAACCTCAGGGGGAAAAAAAAGACCTGACGGGTAGCATGGCACTTGGTTTTGTGTTTTTTAAACACAATGTAACATGATTTGGCTCTATTTATAATAAAGGACAGCCATTTTGAATATTATGATCATGTGAAACAATATTTCAAAAATAATTATTTATTTCGATGAGCCTTTGTACAAATACAGTAGTATATGGTTGTTAGGGTGTTTGTTTAGAAACAAAACTGTTTTAGTAATTTAAGTGTTGGGACGCAAGTTATAAAAGTATTGATCCAGTATTTTCATCATGTCCCTTTTAAATAATATAATTGTACACAAACAATATATCAGCTTATGACTGTTGTAGAGGCTGGAAAATACAGACTACAGAATAGTCTAAATATAGGCTGGAAATACAGTTGGGCCGCATTTTTCAAGAACTGTTAAACTACTTAGGGCCATAGTTTACAAATTGTTACTGAAATAATGTGAAGAAAGCAACAATAACATAAGACTTCAGTCGCAAGCTTGCTGACATCTCCACAGTTTGTCCTTAAATGGAGCAGTTTGTTTGTTTTTGCGTATCCTTTTACAGGACTTAGCTGTCAACAGCAGCATCTTTCAGCTGTCTGTTGATCTCTTGGCAAGATTACGCTCAGTAGTTTGCCATTGCTTTCTGAGCGGCCCAGTATCCGCAAGTCACGAGCGGGGGTCGAACCACCTCAGTTCTCGCTCCGCTGCGAGACTCTGCGTGATAAACGGGATTACAGAGAGAAAGTGTTGTAACCCCACAGCCAGAGAGACCGGCGTAAATGGAGCAGGTGAAGGCTAAATACTGTTCTCTGTTCTGCATATGTTGAACACTGCTACAACAAATGTTTAGCTGTCATTTCACCAGTTTCAGTTACATTCATCAGTATCTCCTACCGTTATCAGTTTATTAATCATGTTGTATTTCAGCCTGTTGTTTCCAGTGCAGAGTCTGAAGACTGTTACTTGTTCTTTTCGGTTGATCTGGTGAAACTATAATCTATAGATACTACAAAGTTGTGAAAAACAGAGTGAGAATAAGTATAGAGTCTGATTTGTTTGTGAATGTTTATTGTTGTATTTTTTGTTGCTCGCAAGTCGAAAGAAACAACATGAAACGAAGTGATTTGCTTCCACTGCGAGCAAATAACACTGAGTGTTATTCGCAGTTGCGGCTGGTCACGTGACGTACATGGCGTCATAGGGATATGTGTGTGGGAGTCTCTGTGGCGAAGTGGTCAAGCCGTTTGACTCGTGCTCCGAAGGTTGTGGGTTCGATTCCGGGCCGCGTGCTTCGGTTTACGAGTTAAATGTTTAGGAGACTCCCGTGGGTCGTCGCTAAAAAGCTACGGAGTGTGTGCTTTGTGCGACACTTTCCGTGCTGCGGAAAGAGACCGAGCCATGTGGGATAAAACCTGGTGCAATGAAATCGACCCTGTCGATTTTTAAGCGACTTTTTTTATAGGGATGTGTTTGACTATGTTATTAATTTTTGTGGAACTATTATTGTGTCCTTAATCGTATAGTGATAAGTATCTCCATCTGTCACGCGGGAGACCAGGGTTCGATTCTCTGCCGGGGAGCAATTTATTTTTTTATTTTTTCAGAAATTAATTCAGAGACATAATTTTTTAAAATATTAAACATTAGAACTAAAATATAGAACTGAGAAACTCGATTCTTGTGAATAAAGTGTGCTCTATGGATCTGTGGAAGCTGTCGGGGGGTGCAACCCCCATTCAGCGGCGGAGTGATCGAGTGTCGGAATTGATGGATCCAATAGATGTCTTCGTGTAACGTGAATTTGCCAAATAAAATATTGCCCCTGAATCAGCATATCGCAACTAGCATAATAACCTAATTAGGCCCTTTTACAATAAATAATTTGGGACCGTTTTTCGGAAGAGTGCCCATTCTTTTAATCACAGTGATACCGTTGATTGGTCATGTTGTGAACAACACTCCCCAACATGAAATATGAGCCTTGATGGCAAGTAGCAGTGATTTAGTTTTAGACGTCAAGATTAAGTTACTCATATAGGGCACCCATTCTCTTCTTTAACATTATAAAATAATACAAAGTAATGCAGCTTTACGGAACAAGAAGTTATGTAAAGCTGCATTACTGTGTGTTATATTTTTATTATTGTTTACATTTCCACAGCTTTACCACAGTTCCACTAATTTTCTTCTTTAACTGAACGAAGTGATTAATCACAAACGTTTGTTAATAATGTATGAGACACTATTCACAAACGGCTGGTCACGTGATGTACGTTTGAGTAATTATTAATGTTTGTGGAACTACCATTATGTACTCGGTAGTGTAATGGTTAGTATCTCCACCTGTCACGAGGGAGACTGAGGTTTGACTCCCTGCGGGCAATTTAAAAAAAAAAAAATTAAACATTACGAACTAATAAATCTTTTTTCCCGGGAGATTTTTAGCGACCAATCACTCACTTCCGGTTTTTTACCACGTCTTGTTTTATTCGATTTATTTGAAACGAACGTGGCACGAAGTCGCAGGAAACAACTCTGTTAATTGCAGTAGAGGTCTGTCTGCTAAACTGCAAGCGTTTGCGGTCAAGAAAGTGTCTTCTATTGAATTTCTTGAAGTGTATTGAGTTGAGTTAAGAACCGACATCACTGCACTCAGGACATTCCCATACGTGCTCCGTCCCCTCGTTCAACAGCCAGCGAAGAGTCATACTACTAATTGTTCCCACCGCTATCTGATTAAAAGTTCTCCTGGTCTTCCCTTTCAGTTTTGAGATTCTTCCACAACCCCTGCCGATCTCCCACAATCTCATTCTTTTCACATATGGGTTCTCGATCTGTTCCTCCGCCTTCTCCACCTGGTCCCACAAGCGCACGACCACCTCCCCCTTGTCCATAGGCAAACTACCACCAAGAGGTGCCCTCCCTGCTAGCCTATCAACCTGTTCATTCCCCCGTACACCCGCATGGCCAGGGCAGAATATCCACAATATCTCACAATCTGTGACTTCTGAAACAACGAGAGCCATTCCACACGAAACATTCCTTTCTCCACCTTACTAAGCATACTCTTTGAATCCGTAATGAATACGTGTGTTGCAGTGGTCTCCTCTAGCCACCGGAATTCCGCTGTTACTGCCTCCACCTCCATTCTCATGCTGAAGGTCGTAGTCTCATGTGCCAGACTCTCTTTTTCAAGACTCGTCCATTAGCTTTTGCAATAAAGCCCCAGCCACCACGTATGTTTCTCACCACTGACCCATCGGTGTAGATGACTATGTCACCTTGATGTGTGTTGCTCAGTGCGGCCCACTGCCCATTCTCTGCACTCACGACCCAGTGTTATTATGACATTGTGCCAGTCCGTGATGTCTTCCGGAACTTCAACCCACTCTCTTTCATGATTGATGGTCTCTAGATCACACACCTGACTTATAGAAAGTTCTGCCTGTGCCGTCCAGGACCTGCCTCGTCTTAGTCTATGACCCTTGACCATATCCATTGCTGCATGCAGCGGGTGATCCCTGTCTGCGACCACTCTCAGGTACCATTTGGTCTGAAGGACCCTATGCCTGTCCGTCATTGTTGGTAGCACCAGGATATGCCTCATGCAGATAATTGGTGTGTCCTTTGTGCACCCCAGGATTAACAGCATGGCAGCATTCTGGAACCTTTCAAGCTGGCTCTTTGATACTGTCAGCAGCCCCAAACCATACTCAGTGACAGAAATGATTAACTGCTCAGCATCCTCTGATCTACCCCGGTTGCAGCCATAGCCCTCAATGCATTAAGTCCCATACCAGCCTTCACCACCAAAACCTCCACATAATCCTTAAAAGACAAACACCTGTCAAAGGTGATAACCAAATACTTCAATTTTCTCTCTTAACTAAGAGGACATCCATTCAACATAATACCTGGGACATCTGCCTTGACGATCCGATTATCCAGGGAGTACCATACAACCGATGCCTTGTCTGGGTGTATAATGACCCCTGCGTCTCTGCACCACTCCACTACCCTATTTACTGCCATCTGTAAGTCTTTCGCCAAACTGGCCATGTCTCTGCCCTATCTGTACACCAGCACATCATCTGCAAATGTCAAGATTCTACCCACACCTGGTGTCTCAATAGCTGCGATTTTGCTGGTGTAGACATTAAAGAGCACTGGGGACAAGGCAGATCCCTGTGGCAACTTAGGTGTAATAGTACAGGGGTCAGAAGTCCAGGAACCCATGCGAAGTGCAACCTTACGCTCATAAAGGACTGCCGCAACCCATCTAACAAGGCAAGGGCAGACCTCCATGTCCGACAGTGTGTGTATTAACTGATCATACCTGACCCTGTTATACGCATCCTCCAGGTCAAGAGCTACCACCACTGTCTCTTGTTTATTCTTGAAGTTTATCTACGAAGAGTAAGCTAATTTTTCTTATAACTCCTGTATTTTAAACCATCCTTGACTTTTTATTGCATTTTTGGATTCTCAATTCAATTGTACATATATGTGAAGAGTTTCAACAATCATGGCCTTCAATAGCATTCAGGAAAAAATATTTAGCACACCCATGAAATGAGATATGGCAGTCATAACACTATGTAGTACAATAGTACTAAACAATAGCATAGCGGACCTGTATTTATTTATAATTAGAACTGGCAATTTAACTACTAAAATTAAACAGAATACAAGTTTCATTTGTAGCAGTAATTTATCTGTGTACTTGTATAATTTTTCAGCAATAAAAAATAATTTGAAAGCCAGTTTTCAGGCCGTCTGTAAACCTGTAAAGTAGCGTACGTAAGAAGTACCTTTTTTCTTAACAGTGCAGCAGTACATAATTATTTAAATTTAAATAAAATACTGTGAAATAAGTTATGGTTTTGTAAAAAGTTAGTATTTAATTATTAATTGCTCACTTTTAGATACAGAACAGTGTAATTACAGAGCAGAAGTAGAAGTAAATTATTAGCGAAAGGGACAACATTTATTTACATACATGATATTTAATCAACAAAACAAAGATGTTGCAATGCAGTTTAGTTTAGTTTAGTCGTTGGATCAAGATCACGGACGGCACACGGTTTAACCCATAAGTGCTCCGTTTTCCTCCTAACTCAAACCTGAGTTTGGAAAAACTCAGCTCAATGCACGAACTCCGTTGCTTCGACGAGGATCCTGAAATACTTTGGGTAGATTTTTAACTCAAAATTTTACCCAGGCAGCGCCATTAGGCTACTATTTTTTAATTTCCAACTGCTTAGGGATTTTTTACGTGCGCAACAATACACACGGGCGTCCGATCTCACTACCCAGAGACCAGGGGAAATTTTATTACTGGAAGTCCCTGTGGATTTTTAAAATTAATTCCGGTCCTCACCGCGGCCTGAACCCAGGACCTCCAGCACTCGAGGCGGACACCATACCTCGAGATCACTCAGGCCCCAGCTTCCAATTTATTGAGCCGCGATAAAAAATACTCCATTTCTTAAGGTACCTTTATACTTCCTGGTTGTAGAACACGACACAAAAATATTCATAGCTCCACTTAGAATTAACATACACTTGTACACTCTTCGTACACTCTTCGTTGAGATATCGTTGGTCTTGTCAAGCTGTATCTATCGTATCCAACTGTGATGTGATGATTTCATAAATAAGTAGAACCCCCATTTTAACATTTTCTCTATATAATGCTATTATTAATTATTAATAATCATTGTGTTGTCATATTATTATATGCATGGTGGAGACAAGAACACAGAGCTGATCCCGACTCTGGTGATCGAGTGAGATGGCGAAACATGACCGCCCACGATTGTCGGCACGGCACATGATGAATGAATGTTGACATATTGAATTTATATATTGTTACTATATACGAAGATTTTAGTTCTAGTGTTATCGGCTGTAGGTAACATCACACAAAACGATCGTATGTACAGAAAACGAAGCAATATCAATACTCACATCAACAGTTATAATATTCCACAAGCTGTAGTGTTCGAAGTTTCCGCCACCGAGAGCACGGCTGCCATCAACACAACAGACCGGATATGGCTTGTCTGCTGCTGGGTTGACGTACTTTGTCAGCCATATAATAATGGTCCATATTTTTTCATGTCCTTTTTATTTTTTCACAGGAAATTAATTGGGGAACCATTTGAGGCCACTGAGACAGTCCATAAATAAACACACATAGCATGTTTTTGGCGCTCATAGAAGGAGAAGAAGGAAGTAGAGATTAGAGGACGCACTAGACAACATAAAATTTGACAGCTATAGTTATGAACCGGGATTTGAACCTGTCACCTCCAAATGACGACAGCGGCTCGCTGCAGGAACAAGTGTACTTCGACGCAACTCCAACGTATGGAGTGTCTAGTTGGTCATGTGTCGCAGTACACTTGTTCCTGCAGCGAGGCGCTGTCCTCGTTTGGGGGTGACAGGTTCGAATCCTGATCGGACCAGCTTTCAAATTGTATGTTGTCTAGTGCAGCCTCTAATCTCTACTTCCTTCTTCTAACTTCTATGAGCGCCAAACAATACTATATGTGTTTATTTATGGACTTTTTCTTTTTGCTTTTGTTTTATTGACTTCAGTGAAGCCATTAAGCATTGAGTTGAGTTGATTTAAGAATCGATATCACAGCCCTTTGGGACATTCCCATACGTGTTATGTCCTCATCTGCAACAGCCAGCGAAGAGTCCTATGGAGCACAAATGAACATGCTTCAATGACCACCAGGTTGTTACAAAGAGCGGTATATGCTGTTGTTGCATAAACATAGCATAAACATTGACAAGTGCAGCATCACTTAATAGGCTTTAATGTCGTTTTGTTTGCACAAAGTTCTCGATCAGTTTTAACATGAGTTATAAGTTAAAATATTTTGATGTGAATTAAAAAAAAAAAAACAACAACAACAACAACAACAACATAACAGTTAGCTAAAACTGGTCGAGAACTTTATGTAAACAAAACGACATTATAGTCTATTTAGAATTACCGTGGTAGACACTTCACATTTATGTATGAATATGTGTGTTGTTTACTCCAGCTTGAATGATTTAATTACTTTAGTTTATATGTTGTGATTCTTGCACTATGTACTTGACTAGATGATGCGAAATGTATCAGGCATTAAATCGCGCAATCTATTGTTCGTGTCTTCGCTTTTCAAATTCACTACTGAAAAACATTGTTTTAAATATTTGAACCCGCTTGTTTACCTCCCCCTGTCAGTCGAATTACCCCTCACTGGAGGAATCAATCAATCACTATCATGGAGTGTGAGGAGAGTCTTAAAAGTCTTATATGTCGAGAGGATCGGCTTCTTGCCCCGGATTTTATCCCATATGGCTCAATCTCTTTCCTCGGGGTGACCTGCTGGTGACAAAGCACGAACTCCGTAGCTCCAGCGATGACCCCCAGGAGTCTCCGAGAAAAGTGCACCCGTGAACCGAAAGACGTGACCCGGAATCGAGGAGAGCGCTGAAGTGCTGTATAGAACATCTTTTGCTGTATCGTAGTGAATCTTGGAATGTACATGAATAAATTAGGAAGACCTTGGAAGCAACAGAGATGTGGTTCCTGAGATGAATGTTGCGAATTCCTTGGAATGCCAGAGAAACTAACGACGACTGCCTGAAAGAGGCTACTGAAACTAGAACATTATATACAACAAAAAGGACGCGACAAACAGCTTTCTTTGGTCATGTGATGAGAAAATAGGCATTGGAGAAAATCGTAACAACTGGAAAGATCGAGGGGAAGTGAGGCAGAGGTCGACCAAGAGAAATGATTCTGGATGGATTAAGACAGTGACGTGCAGGAATATCATCAGCAGAGTTCCAGAACACCAAAGACCGAGATCTATGGAGAGCCATGAACGCCTACGCCAGCTGGCAGGTCACTTGATGATGATGATGATGATGGAGGTTGATGTGAACAAACGGCTAGCTGTCGTTTGCCCTTACCCAGAGTTCTCACCTGTTACTGTTCTGCCATGAGTTATGTCCCGTCACTGTTCTGCCATGAGTTATGTCCCGTCACTGTTCTGCCATGAGTTATGTCCCGTCACTGTTCTGCCATGACGATGTTCTCGACTTAATTTTCAGCTGAATCACCGCGTTGGGTGCGAGTATGTTTTGTACGTGTGGGTGCATATTTGCATATGTGTGCGCTTGCGTAACTCTGTGTGTGTGTGTGTGTGTGTGTGTGTGTGTGTGTGTGTCCGTGCCCGTGGGTATGGCCGTGTATGCGCCTTTGTGTCTGTCTATGTGTGAGAGGGGAGAGGGGGTAGCCATGTGTAGCGTGTGTGTGTAGGTGGGTGTGTGAGTGTAGCGGCGTGTGTGGAGTGGGTGTGTAGGTGAGAGTAGGTGAGTGTAAGGCCTATGTATAAGAGTGTGTCAGTTAATGTACAGTATATGGGGGTGTATGTACATGGGTGCGAGTAGGAGTGCGTGTGAAGTGTCTGTCTACCTCTTATTCTTTCCCCATCTCCTAAGAAGCTTGCCAGTTGTCACCAGCTTCTCTAATTTATTTCTTCTCATAACGTGTCCAAACATGCGTGACTGTCTACGTCTAATTTCTCTAATCAGTTTACGGTTTTCATTTGTTTCTTGTAGGACATAAATGTTTTGCATATCCTTTACAGGACATCGCTGTCAACATCAGCATCTTTCAGCTGACTGTTGATTTCTTGGCAAGATTACGCTCAGTAGTTTGCCATTGCTTTCCGGCTCACATACCCCATAAGTTACCGACGCGATTCGAACCACTGCTGATTACGGAGAAAAGTCGCTAACTTCTAGGCCAGGAAGCCGGCTTGTAGGACATGGTAATTGGTTTTTCTGTCTGTCCATGGTATTATTGACATTTTCCTCAGAAATCACATTTCCACGAGATGTCAGGTATATACAGTACAGCGAATATTACACGTAGCTCAAGTTAATGACATCTTTTGAATAAACTCCACAAAAGAGACACAACTGCAGCTTATCTGGGACAGGTTGAAATGTTGTTGGTATGAGTTGTCTTCCCCTTACTCCCCGCAACTGCCCCAACATATCAACACGAGCAGTCGAGAGGCTGTAAATCTCCGTCATCGTCGATTCTTCGACACCAGTCCTTGTGAGGACTGCACCAGTCCCTGTGAGGACTACACCAGTCCTTGTGAGGACTACACCAGTCCTTGTGAGGACTACTGTCAAAGATCTAAATAAGAGTTTACATAGTTAAGAATATAAGTAATAGAGCTAAGACAGAGACTATTAAAGGACACCAGACAGGAGAGACACAAGCGCTATAAATAGCTTCACAACGGGACACACTTGTGTCAACCAAGAGGGCATTGAGTGCAAGTGATCGAGGGTTTCCCAAGACACTAGGAAACTAGCCTCAACGAGTAACCATGGAGTACAGGTTACTCGAGTTAACTGACCAGCGTGCTGGGACACCACGCACGCAAGACTCGTCAGCGCACGGAGGATCCAACGTCCGTGTTTGAACACGCAACTAGAAGCGTGGCTCAGACTGCGACCGAGACGACTGGAGAGTAGACGTGTTCCTTATGAATACTATAAGTTTATAGACAATAGTGATTGTTAGGCTTTAGATTCCATTCAGTGATTAATAGTATCATTATCACCTCTTCATTGCATCTGTGTAACGTACCATGATGTTTATTGTCAATGTAGTATTCCGCTCGCGGAGCTTGTTTGTAATCAGCTCTAAATAAATTGTACCCTTTTGCAAATGACAGGAGTTATTATTTCGTGTGGTGCAAAAGTAGGGGAGTCCTGAAATACCTGTCGCAAGTAAGTCGCTGACAGGCAGGACCCCATTTGGTGTCAGAAGTCCCTGAACCAACGTCAACAGCACCATTTGGCATTATTTCTGTGTTAAAAATATCTAAAATTAACGTGAATTATTTTGTGTTAAAAATATCTAAAACTAACGTGAATTATTTTCCATACAATGTCAGAAATAATTTTGTTTTGTGAATGAACGTTAGTGATTAACACCATTACTACGTGATAATTAATATGCTACCATTTGTGGAGCTTGAACCACAATGAAGAAAGATTAATTTACAAGTGGTGTCATTCTACGGAAATTAATAGGAAATGTGTATGAATTTGTGGTAATGAAAATGTATACAAATATGAATTTAAATTATCAAGCAAACCATCATGTACATTTCATTTTCTGTGATACAGCCATTGATGTCACCATCCATCACATTCATTTAGATATTTGTGCAAAATAAGTTCTTTTTGCACAAAGGAAATATATTAGCTACTGAACGGAAGCCTTAAAACGTAGTTATACCAAGCAAGATAGAAAGTGAAGACAAGACGACAGTGACTTTCATATGACGAATCATCTTACTAATCATGACGATCATTGATACTATCATAACATTCATTCATTAACATCATTTATCATTATCTAGATCACCATTATGATTCATCAGCCGCATGAAATATAAACATGTATTTATATCATACGCATGTTTCTAAAGTATTGATGCTCTACTAAACAGAAGCATCCGTTCTGTTGTCAAATGGATCATTTTTGTGTGTCCGGAAGACAGCGGTGGAACATCCCAAGGGCCGTATTTTCCGACAAATTAGATGAGTATATTTTTGAATTATTTTGATATTCACTATGTTAACCATGCATCTTTATTTTCAGTGATAATGTACATAATTAACACATAACTACAAACCATTGTGTAAAACTATATTGATATCATTGCGACATAACATAAAGCCACAAAATGTCATCATTAAATGAGTGCATCCAGGCAGGCAAAGAACTAGGCCATACTGGAGAGAAATTAGAGAAATGGGCTGATGAAAGATACAAAGAGGAAACTGCTCGACAGAGAGACGAAAGAGCATTAGTAAGACAACATCAAAAAGAGATGAAAGAAGTCGAAGAAGCCACCAAACGAAAACAGCTAGATTTAGATAATGCCAACAAACAAAAACACCTAGATTTAGAGGAAGCCACCAAACAAAAACAGCTAGATTTAGATCATGCCACTAAACAGAAGCAGATACAGGTAGAGTCAGAAACGAAATTAAAGATGAAAGAAATGGAGATAGATTCAAACACCCAAATAGCCTCTAGTAAACAAAAGAGCCAGGAAGAACAAAATAAGTTTAGTAAATATAAAGGCCTGATCAAACCATATAGCGTAGGCGATTCAATCTCAGCTTGGACTGAGAATATAGAGTTCCAACTTAAGACTCAGAAAATACCTTTGGATGACTGGGCAATGATCTACATGAGAAATCTCAGTGGGGAGCCATTAAAGGTTATAGAATCAATACCTACAGAACTAAGGAATAATTATCAGTACATCCACAATAGGATTATGCAGCATTTCCTTCTGGATGCCACTGGGTATCAAATTCAGTTTTCCCAAATAAAACCAAAGCCAACTGAAACCTTTCTAGATTACATCTCTAACGTGCAAAGTACATTTAATAAACGGATTAAGGCAGCGAAAGTGGGCAAAAACTTTGATAAATTACAAGATCTCATGGTAATGGATAAGGTGATATCCACAGTCCCTACCCCTTTTACGAAGTTTCTCCAACAATCAGATATCGAATCCATTGAGCAACTAGAAAAACGGGGGTCAGCATATTTTTCTTTTACTCGTGACATATTTAAGTCCACAACACACGATACAGAGATCACTGCTTTTGTTAAGAACGTACCTAGTAGATCTTATAATCAGAAAGAGTATCATAAGAAAGACAAACCTTACCAGAAGCCACCACAGTGTGGATATTGTAAATTGTTTCATCCTAGCTACTCTATGTGCGACAAGAACCCGGCATATCCCTCACACTTAGAAACAGTAATAAAGAAGCAAGAAAGTAGAAGAAATTCATTTAAACGTGCTGTTAAATGTTACTTTTGTTCCAGCTATGGCCATTATAGCGCCAAATGTATTGGTAGGCAACGAATGAAGGCAAATAATGCTGTGCTCATCGATACGTCATCTGACAATGATAGTGAAATTGACTCTGAACTTGTAAATGTATTACCAGAGAGTGAATGCGAAAGTGTGGCAGTAGTTACTGATATATTAGACTTTAAGAGATGTGACACATGTCACCAGTTTCATGCGGATGGTAAATTGAAATGCGGTCACGTGATACCATTTTCTAACGAAGATGCTAATGCAGCTAGTGCCTCCAGAGGTAAACTGAAGTTCTACGATGCACTGGTCAATGATCAACCATGCCATTGTTTACTGGATAGCGGCAGCACTTTACTTGGTTTAAGAAAAGAGCTGGTCAGACCAGAAGATTACACGGGTGAATTTGTCAAATGCCGTACTTTTTCTCCGACATCCCAGGAAAGACAGACAGAATAGAGCACTCCATTATTCTGACTGATAACACCCCAATCAAGTGTCGACCTTATTCCATCCCACTAAATTATAGGGCTAATCTCGATAAAGAACTACTATCTCTTGAGTCGAGTGGAATAATTCGGAAATCTCAGTCAGAATATTCTTTCCCTATCGTCCTTGTCGCCATAAAGGACTCAACAATTCGACTCTGCGTCGATTATCGACGTTTAAACAGAGTGACCAAAATTGATGCTGAACCAATCCCAGCATGCGAGGATTTGGTCCTTGATATGTCTACATCTCGCATCTTTTCCAAACTCGACCTCACGAAAGGATATTGGCAGGTTTCGATGCAAGAAAATTCAATTCCTTTAACAGCTTTTTCCACACCTTTAGGTCTCTATGAGTGGCGATTTCTTCCTTTTGGCCTTCGTAATGCTCCAGCGACTTTCGTCCGTCTAACTAGGGACGGGGTAACAAATACTTCTACATACATAGATGACATATGTATCCATACTGTAGACTGGACATCACACCTACAGAAACTACGACATGTCTTCGATAGGTTGCGATTATTCGGGCTTACAGTCAAGCCCACTAAAGTAGAGTTGGGCATGGAAGAAATTGACTTCCTAGGCCATACCATCTGCAGGGGCCAACTCAGAACAGATGAAAAGATTGTGACCAAGATTCTCAATTTGACTATGCCAACGACCAAGAAACAGGTCCGAAGTCTACTTGGTCTTGTGAATTATTATAGTAAATTTATTCCTAATCTGGCGGAAATCACCAGTGTTTTTTTTTCCAATATTTTGAAAGCTTCGGCAAAATTGGATATTCAAGATGCACTGTTAATTAGTGCATTATCAAAATTGAAATATTTATTCAGCGTTCCACCTATTTTGCGTTTGCCTAACCAAAATCTTACCTATTTTTTTTACGTACAGACGCAAGCGCTATTTCCATATCGGGAGTCCTAGGCCAATTTTACGAAGGGAAGTTCCACCCAGTAATGTACGTAAATTGTAAGATCAGCCCTGCTGAATCGAGAAACTCAGCAGCAGAATTGGAGGGCCTCAGCTTAATCTATTGTGTTAGAAAACGTCATAGGTTTCTGGCAGGAACACAGTTTGTGATCCAGACTGACAATTCTCCGCTTTCTGTGATGCAGTCTGGCATTCCCCATAACAATAGGGTCTACAGATGGGCCTTGATTCTGCAGAACTATGCCTTTACCATCCAGCATTTAAAGGGGAGTTTGAACTCTTTGGCAGACACTTTGAGTCGACCATCAAACATTGCAATACCTGAGGTACAGGAAGAGATCGACCAGAGATCAACAGAAACAGTGACACTTTAATTGCGAATTAGATCAGTGCCGTATGTGGTGAAGAAGTTACACTGTAAGTGCGGTATCATCGCCAAGCGTGTAAACTGTGTAAGAGTAACATTGCAGGTATAAGTGAAACGAACAGACACATAAGTAGTATGTCTACATCGCTAACACATATATAAGCCATATTTACATTGAAGTGTTAGATGTGAACCTACATAGACTAGTAGGGAACTATATATATAAACACTATCCAGGAAGGAGAGCATATAAGACTGTGGCTAAATGAACTATGATATGAAAATAGTCTACAAAGAACAGTGCTCCATCATCACACCCGAAAGGACGACATTAGTTAGTGTAATTATATATAAACGTAATTGTGATATGTATATAACATTGTTTTATAAACAGTACGCATAACTTCATTTTTGTAATAATAATTGAATTGCAAAATGTTCAAGTGCATATATAACTTTATTTATGTCATTTGATAATAATAAGTCACCTACATCTAGTTAAGAACCCGTTTAAGTTAACACCTATATTAGAAATGCAATTGTTAAATATTACTTTACTTTATTACCGCGCAAACATAATCATTTATAAATTCATTTATTTAAAATATCATTTCTAAACTAACCCAACCATTTAGGAATTAATATCATTTCATGTACCAATAACACTTAAAGGTAACTAACCCGTTTTGCTTAAATGTAATTAATTAGTTAGATTATTTCCCTTAGGATAAATTTAGAACAGCACACCAATTTATATCAGTTAGTTACATTAGTTAGTATTACAGGATTGGTAACAAACCATCCTCACAAACTTGTATATTTTGTATAGGCAGGACCCCATTTGCATAGGTATGACACGTGCAAATGAACGGCACAGTCATTTGGTGTGAAGACTTGTACAATTCAGCCAATCATTTAGTGTAAATATGTAATGTTCATTTACTTGATATTATGAACCATATTTTAATGACGAATGAATGTTTTAACATAACGATGGTATGAAAGTGAACGAAAGATGTGTAAATGAGAGGAGAGAATGAATACAACAGTAAACAGTGAAAGAAAGAGAAAGAGAGACAGAAAGAGGTAGCGGCAAATTTTTTTTTCACCGCTTAAAACGTCTTATTGTGACTTGTCTGTGTCAATCTGTGTAACCAATGTGTTGTCAAGTTTTAAGTGTGTTATTGCAATACTTTAGTAGTAGTAAATAGAGAAAATACTTTGAGCATCTTGAAACGGAATTGTGGTCATAAATAGGAATAACAGACATTTGTAGCCACAATAAACCGATTTACGGCGCTCGAAGGGATACACACATGTAGAATAGAAACGCATACAAATGTTAGCAAATTAAGTACACTGTAGTTTATTAGAAAACACACAAACAAACAGGAAAACGAACACATAAAAGTTGCATACACCATTTGTTTCAAAGAACAGTAACTCAAATCAGGGGACACAATAACTTCTTAAAAACCTTAATGTAACATTGAAAATATTTTTTCACAAGCGGAAGCTAGAAGGTGAAGAGTAGAACTTAATGTATACGAGTTGGAGTTGATATTAGTGGGAACATGAACATTTTTGGTCAGAGACCATAACTTTATGAAGGGAAAATCCCAACTGCACCTCCCCGCGGTAGAGGTTGGAAACACACTACGGTGTGGCTAACACAGCTCTGGGGACCGAGTATCCACCGGAATAAGTGGACAACTCTGCAGCTGAGCAGAGCAGGGCACTCACTTGTCCTTACAGTCGGAAATGGCTGTCAAAGGCAGAGGTAAAAAGACCACCATGTGAATGTGGAAGGCAAGGGGAAACCACCACATTATCTTCCCAAGACTTCATGGCAAAACATATATCAAAGTTAGTGAAGGACGTTAATGGCTGTCTTAGGACATCCTCGTCCGGTAGGGACAGTCATGAGCCACAGGTGACACCAGACCGTCATCCAGCTACTGATGGCAAAATCTTAACTAAAATAAATAAATTTAGAGTAGGAACATGGACTGTTAGGAAATTAAATGAGCTAGGAAGTTGACCAATGTTCTAAGAGAGATGGATAGCATGAAAATGAATATACTAGGCGTTAGTGAGATGAGATGGAAGGGATCGGGCAAAATTATAGCTGACAATCACACAATAATTTATTCTGGATGGGATACACATGAAAAAGGTGTAGGAATAATATTAGACGAAAAAACAGCCAAGTCAATTAATGGATACTGGTGTATTTCAGATAGAGTTATTATGGTAAAAATCAAAGGCAAACCAATAGACATAAATATTATACAAGTATATGCACCAACAGCAAGCAGTAGTGATGAAGAAATACAACACTTTTACGACGAAATAGAAATGGCGATGGCTCAAATTGGATCACAAGAAATAAAGATAATACTTGGTGATTTTAATGCAAAAGTAGGAAAGGGAAAAATGGAGGATGTAGTGGGGAATTATGGTTTAGGTACAAGAAATGAAAGAGGGGAAAAGCTAATAGAATGGGCAAATATCAATGATATGATAATTGGAAACACATGGTTTAAACACCATAAAAGACGACTGTACACATGGATAAGCCCTGATAAGAAAATACGCAACCAAATTGACTACATACTAATTAATAAAAGATTTAGAAATGCTTTAATGAATGTAAAGACAATGCCTGGTGCTGACTGTAATAGTGATCATGTACCACTATGTGGACAAATAAAAGTAAGATTAAAGAGAGGGAAAAAAATGGTTAAGAAAATGCGACTTAATAAAGAGGTTCTGAAAATAGATAAAGAAATGCAAGAACAATACAGAGTGACTGTGAAAAATAGGTACAATGCAATAACTAAAATACAGAGTATAGATGAACAATGGGAAATGTTAAGGGACTCCATTCATCAAACTAGCAAAGAAGTATTACCGGATGAGAGGCAAAATAGCTAAGAAAAAATGGATGAATGAAGATATCTTAAAACTGATGGACAAAAGAAAACAGAGTAAAAATGACAAACAAGAATACGCTAAGATAAATAAAGAAATAAAAGATAAATGTGGGAAGGCTAAAGAAAGTTGGTTAAACGAGCAATGCAAAAAAAATTGAATTAAATTCCATTAAAGATACAAAAAATATGCACAGACAAATCAGTGAGCTTACAGGAAGAAAAATAAGAATAAATACAGGGTGTTTGAAATCAAAAACAGGAAAGATAATATTAGAGGAAGATGCTATAATGAAGAGGTGGAATGAGTATATAAGAGAATTATATGAAGGAGAAAGGGAAGAATTAACAGAAGATCGTAACTTAGAAGGTCCACCTATTCTGAAAGAAGAAGTCGCTGACGCTATGAAACGTATGAAGAAAGGAAAAACAGCTGGGCCAGATGAAATCACAATAGAAGAATTAGAAGTATTGGGAGAATTTGGAGTAGATATATTAACCAAAATGTTGAATGATATTTACAGCAGTGGATATTTACCCAGTGATATGCTGAAATCTGTATTTATAGCTATACCAAAAAGACCAGGAGCAATTGATTGTGAAGATTTTCGTACAATTAACCTTATAAACCATATCACTAAGCTTCTACTCAGAATCATAATGAGAAGAACCAAAAAGAAAATAAAAATGGAAATTAGTGAAGAACAGTATGGATTTGTGGAAGGAAAGGGCACAAACAATGCAATTTATACATTACGGACACTAATAGAAAGGTCAATAGAGAAACAGAGAGACATATATTTGTGCTTCATAGATTATACTAAGGCATTTGATAAAGTAAAACATGATGAACTGATTAAAATGTTGGAAGATATCAACACTGATGGAAAAGATTTAAGAATAATAAAGAATATTTACTGGAACCAAGTAGCAGCAATTAAAATGGGAAATAAAGAGGGTAGTTACGAACAGATAAAGACGACAAGGGTGTGTCTTGTCACCAGATCTTTTCTCCCTTTATAGCGAAGTAATAATGAGAGGGATCAAAGAGATGCCAGGAATACTAGTTGGAGGTTATAATATAAATAATATACACTATGCAGATGACACAGTATTGGTGGCGGATAATTCAACAGACCTACAACAATTATTAGACGTTGTAGTAACAGAGAGTGCAAGGAAAGGACTCTCCTTGAATATCAAGAAAACAGTAACAATGGTAATATCAAAGAAAATGGTGACACCAAAATGTGACATAGAAATAAAAGGGAAAACCCTTAACCAAGTTGATAATTTTAGATACCTAGGGGCATTTATAACATCAGATGGAAGATGTACAACAGAGATTAGGAGCAGAATAGGGCAGGCAAAAGCCGCATTTCAGAAAATGAAGAGTATCTTATGCAATAGGTCACTATCACTGAATGTAAGAAAGAGAGTGATGAAATGCTATGTAGAACCAGTTTTGCTGTATGGCAGTGAATCTTGGAATGTAAATGAACAAATTAAGAAGAAATTAGAAGCAACAGAGATGTGGTTCCTGAGACGAATGTTGCGAATTCCTTGGACTGCCAGAGTAACTAACGACGACTGCCTGAAACAGGCTAACGAAACTAGAACATTATATACAACAATAAGACAGAGACAAACAGCTTTCCTCGGTCATGTGATGAGAAGAGAGGCATTGGAGAACATCGTAACAACTGGAAAGATCGAGGGGAAGAGAGGCAGAGGTAGACCAAGAGAAGTGATGCTGGATGGATTGAGACGGTGGCATGGAGGAATATCAGCAGCAGAGTTGATCCAGAAAACCAAAGACCGAGATCTATGGAGAGCCATGAACGCCTAAGCCAGCCGGCACGGCACTTGATGATGATGATGATGATGTGTTGTACTCATAACAGAGTCAACTTGTATTGGGTTGTTATTTTGGGCAATATGAGGACAGGTCAAAAGACATAAGTCAACGGACAGAAGTCAGAAGACATAGGGCCATAAGACGGAAGTCAGGACACAAGTCATAAGACAACGGTTCCGGATCAAAACAATTCCCAAGAGGATCTATAGCCAGCTGTACTGATACGATGGGCTACTCAATTAGCCGAGTGAATTAATAGATCAGTGTGAATAAGGAAAGAAGAGAGTTTGTTCTATCCCCAGAAGAGATTTACAACTTATAAGATCTTTGACAAAATTGGATAGCCAATTTTTTTAGTGACCATACAACGTGTTACAAGCAATGAGTTAAAAGGTTGCAACACTCCACGGAGAGGAGAGGAGCCTGTCAAAGATCTAAATAAGAGTTTACAGAGTTAAGAATATAAGTAATAGAGCTAAGACAGAGACTATTAAAGGACACCAGACAGGAAAGACACAAGCGCTATAAATAGCTTCACAACGGGACACACTTGTGTCAACCAAGAGGGCATTGAGTGCAAGTGAGCGAGGGTTTCCCAAGACACTAGGAAACTAGCCTCAACGAGTAACTATGGAGTACAGGTTACTCGAGTTAACTGACCAGCGTGCTGGGACACCACGCACGCAAGACTCGTCAGCGCACGGAGGATCCAACGTCCGTGTTTGAAAACGCAACTAGAAGCGTGGCTCAGACTGCGACTGAGACGACTGGAGAGTAGACGTGTTCCTTATGAATACTATAAGTTTATAGACAATAGTGATTGTTAGGCTTTAGATTCCATTCAGTGATTAATAGTATCATTATCACCTCTTCATTGCTTCTGTGTAATGTACCATGATGTTTATTGTCAATGTAGTATTCCGCTCGCGGAGCTTGTTTGTAATCAGCTCTAAATAAATTGTACCCTTTTGCAAATGACAGGAGTTATTATTTCGTGTGGTGCAAAAGTAGGGGAGTCCTGAAATACCTGTCGCAAGTAAGTCGCTGACAACTACACCAGTCCTTGTGAAGACTTCATCAGTCCTTGTGAGAACTAAGAGAGTTCAAGACCAATCCTTTTAGAGTAAGCAACGAACAACTGGGGGATACTGAACCTGGCAAGTCCTCCTCAGAACCGGCCTTTCATCATCATCATCCAGTGCCTTGCCGCCTGGCGTGGGCGATCATGCATCTCCACAATTTACGATCTCCGGTGGCATGGATCAGTTCGTGGTTGACTCCGTCACGTGCCATGACAAAAGTCTGTCAAGAACTTTCTCCCGCAGTCATCCTCCATCTCTCTTTCCGCAAATCTTTCCGGTTGTCACATAGTGGTCCAGTTTCTGTCTTCTCTATACGTGGCCAAAAATGCGATGTCTGCCTCTTTCTGATGTTTGTGATATGTTGTCTTTTCGACTTAGTTTCCCTAAAAATGTCCAGATTCCTTATTTTGGTTATCCAATTAATTTTCAGCATTCTTCTATAAAACCACATCTCCGAGGCTTCCAAGAATTTTTTATTTTGCCTGTTTACTAATTGTCCAGGATTTGCAGCCGTACGTTAAAATTGGATCTATGTAACATGCAAGAACCCCTCTTTCTAACTTTCAAGGACAATGACTTATATTCGATTTAATGATTTTTTTGCTTGTCTTATTCTGTTCTTTATCTTAGTGATGTATCTTCCATCTGATGTTATCCATGTGCATAGATATCTGCATTTCTGCACTTGTCCCAAAATAACATCATTTACTTTAATTGCACATTTAAGAACAATCTGTTTCTTTGATATCAGTATGACATCTATCGTTCTATTATTCAAACTAAGGCCCACGGTTTCACTTTCTACAACCACTGTATGTATCTTTTCTTGCAGCTCCTTCTGACTTGTTGCTATCAGGACCGTGTCATTAGCTTAATTTAAGTTAAATTATGTCCATCAACCAGGATCCCTGACATATTTATTATTTTCTGTAGATCTCATTATATGTTCACCTGGACTTCCGGTAGCCTACATGGCGGATAGGCATTTGAACCGTTAAGGCCCCTGGAGTGTTTACCCTTGTGGCTACGGTTTGCATTCGCATTTTCCTTACGCTGGGCTGACGTTGCATGGTTCCGTCTCCCTAGTACTGAGTGAGTGCGTTGCGCGACACTGTAAGTTGTGAATTTCGTGTGGAATGCGTTTACATCTGTTCGCGGTTGTTTGTAGCGTGAACTGTATGTTCGGAACGATGGCGGCCGGCTGTCGCTGAATTAAGTGGTTTGCCTTTTCGGTTCACGGGTGCATTTTTCAGGAGACTCCTGGGAGTCATCCCTGGAGCTACGGAGTTCGTGCTTTGTGCGGCGCTTTCGGTGGGTCGTCCTGCAGAAAGAGACCGAGCCATATGGGATAAAACCCGGGTCGATGAAGTCTTTCTGGTGACTGCCGATTCTATCGACGATGAACTATTTTTAGTGATGGGCTTTTGTGTTGGCATTCTGGCGGCGGCGTTATACACATATTATCAGTGCGGGCTGTCGGCTTGCGAGATTTCAGTCTTTTCCACTTTTCACATTGGGCAGTGAGGAGCATTTTGTGTGATATTCACTGGCACAGGAACGGAGCATAATTAATGGGGACGATCCGTTGATATGACGTTGGAACCGCGACTAACATATGTTCATCTGTACTTATAAGGACTAATTCAACGCAATAAAGAAAAGCCAGTCAGTAGGCTAAGACCCAACCGAACCCGAAGAGGAGAAAATATAACCAGTCCTGTGTATGACCAACTAGAAAGAGAACAAAGAAAGGAAAGAATATTAAAACTCATAACAATAAAAACAAACGGACCTGAAATATAACGAACACTTCAGAACGAGGCCGATTTTTTACTCCTCGTAACTTGGATTGGACTGGATTTCTCAACGCCTAATTAATTCCTAACACCTATTAAAATATGTTCATAGTGTGAACACAGAAACAACGTTTCATGTGTTGTATTCAACGAACAATAAACAATTGCTCAAATATAAGAATACGATAGCAATCAGGCGGTTTGGTCGGTTTTGTGAAGACAGAAAGAGTTCGTTTTAAATTTGAAACTACCTTGGGGATAGCAGATGTTCCACATTCGAAAAATACCCGCGACTAAGTGTTTTAATTGTTTCAGCTAATGTATTATTCATACAGTCACATCTTATGATATATAACTCTGCACTATGCACCTGACGAGATACAATGAAATATGCCAGGCAAAAGAGCGAAGAAAAAGAAACGTCAGGCAATAAATCATGCAACATATTGTTTGTGGGTTCTGTGTTTAAAATCACACGTCAGTCAAATGTTATCCAACTGTTGCTCTGTTGTTATGACAACCAACTCTGTAGTATGGGCTGCATTTGTAAGTCACAACAGGCGAATGTTACTTGTGGACATTCAAAACGTCCGTTGTATCTGGTTTAGAACTTACGGCTCCATACTTTCAACCCCACTGGATGAAATGAATGGTCATCACCATTCTTGATGGACAAACAACTCTTCTGCTGGTAAGGAATTTGACTCCGCTAAGGCTAGCCTATATAGTGTGCCCGCTGAGCAAGAGGCAACACAGTGATGATCTTACACCAGCAGTCTGCTGCCCGTCAGGTCAGAAGCCAGAATTCTCATGTCTATACAGATTTTACTTTACGGAAGTGGAGTTTAATTACCGGACCGAACCATCTGTCATCATCATGTGTCATACCGGCAAGAGTGGGCGGTCATCAGCTCCGTGTTCTTGTCCCGACCACGTCGTGAGGTCAAGCCATCTGTACTTTCCAGCTATTTTCCGTGACCACAGTTATGAAGTATACTCTCGTGAGTAACGTGACGTGTGCGAAAATCGGTGGCGGTTCTAGCCGCGACGGTAACTTACGGGGTATGTGAACCGGTCGCTCAGAAAGCAACGGCAACCTACTGAGCCAAGAAATCAACAATCAGCTGAAAGATGTTGATGGTGACAGAGATGTCCTGTAAAAGGATATGCGGGGGAGGGGGGGGGGCGGGGGTAATCGGTTATGAAGGCTTTAACGCTGAGATTCTCACAATAAACGTTAGAAGAGGGTAACTATTGCCACTGCAATCAGTGACCACCATATTAACTGATTCAGGTCCACGCAAAAAAGTAGGGTTGGACCAAACATAAATGGATGGTGAAAAATGAGAAGTGTGTGTGTTACAGTATGACTTAAAACAACTGGCAGATAGTCAGCGGCACTCACAATCAACAATGACGTTAACAGAGGTTTCTATGTGTGGTCAGAGCATTGACTTTTAGCATAGGTTTTTTTTTTTTTTTTTACAACGGCTGGCAAGGTAAATATTGCAATGAGACTTATGTTGTTAGTAGCGACTAAGTTGCCCCGCACCAAAATGTATAAGTGGCCACTGGTTAACTCTGTCTGCAGAGGTCACACTGACGCTCAGTCTGTTTGTTGCTATTAGTCTGGGAGCGTTGCTGTTCCATTCTGCTGCTGGCGTTCATCGGGATACATCACACCTTTAGATTCACCGAGATTAATTATCTGCCGGTGTACGCTTGTGGATTGTGTGCCAGTTGTGGCGTTCTCTGTGATTTCAGTTGTGGCTAAGATTTGTTGCGAAAATATTTAGTCTGTAATTGTCAAGAACAAGTCTACAATGGCATCGTAAATACATGTGTACATCGTTCGACTACTACATTGACTAAAGTTAGCAAACACCTATTACCCCCTTTGGACAACAATCACACCTTCACATTAATATCTTATTTGTGACTCACCCGGTTACAGGATTATTAATCTGAGCCAGAGATTACTCTAATATAACTTCTTTTCTGAGGTTGAAAGGGGTATGGGTAATAGTATAACGGCAATGGAAATGACTACCTTTACGTAATAGGGTGGTGATTTTAACTAGTTGTCAGTGTTGCCTACAAATTCCTCCTCTTCTTGGTCCACTTTCTATTCTTTGGTTCCTTGGCCCTTGGGTAACCAATCTGATCTATCTTCGGAACTAGTTGGTTATGTTCGCTACTAGAGCGTATTTCTTTTCCCCAGCATTTTCTTGTTATTTGCAATTATTTTTTATTAGTTCTTGTCTTTTGACATACGCTATCGCGAGATCAATTACATGGATGGTTATCACAATCACTCCCGCTGTTCTATACTGTCATCTCTGGCATCTGAGCTAGTTCATGAACAAGTTGTGCCACATTTAGTTTCTGCGTGTCCCTAAGACATTGTGGTCTATTTATCATGTCAAGGGGAGACACTTTCTGTCTAACAGGCTCCCAGACTCTAATCTGCACGAGGCTGAAACTATGGGAGATGTGTAGGGCGTCGTATTTCATGACTATCTCCCATTGAAATGACCGGTATACCGTCAAACGTACATAATCGCTGGTCATCTCTCAGGATTGCGGTAACTTAACGACGTTCATTTGTGTCCTGTATCCCTGTCTCCACCGTCTGCACTTGTTTATCGTAGGGTCGTCGCTGGAGCTACGGAGTTCGTGCTTTGTGCGACGCTTTCGGCAGGCCACTCTGCGGAAAGAGACAGATCCATACTGGATAAAACCCGGTGCAATGAAGTCGATCCTCTCGACTGTTAAGACTTTTTAAAACAGATCTTTGTAATTTTCAGCTTGCATGTAGTACTAATAGGCCGGTCTCCCTGGCCTAGGTGTTAACGTCTTTCTCCACAATCCCGTATATTCTTGTGAGTAACGAAACCTGCGCGAGAATCAGTAGCAGTTCTCGCCGCGTTGGTAACTCACGGGGTATGTGAGCCGGTCGCTCAGAAAGCAATGACAAACTACTGATCGTAATCTTGCCTAGTACATCAACAGCAGTTGAAAGATGATAATGTTGACTGCAACGTCCTGTTAAGGATATGCAATTTAAAAAAATGTACTAATAACCCATGCCACTTCATGTGGAATGTTATTTTTGCCATATTATTAACACTCCTTGATTATTTTCTCCCTTTTGTTTAAGAATAAGGCTGGAACACATGTATCAGCGAAGTTAACTGGGTAAAATACTCGGTTGAGTTCACAAAATCTATATGTATATGTCAAGCAGGTTTTCCTTGTCTCTTTCCCCATTCGTTCATTCATCGTGTGCCATGCCGATAAGCGTAAGCGGTCATCTTTCGCCATCTCACGCGATTACCAGAGTCGTGGATCAGATGAATGTTCTTGTCTCAACTATACCACATGGCCAAGCCATCCAGGTATTTACTTCTCTATTGTTCGCTTCCCCTCGATCTTGCCAGTTGTCACCAAGTTCTCCAATATATTTTGTCTCATAACGTGGCCCAAAAATTGTGACTGTCTACGTCTAATTCTGTAATTAGTTTACCGTTGTCATTTGTTTCTTGTAGGACCTGGTCAATGGTTTTTCTATCTGTCCATTGTATTCTTTGCATTTACCTCAAAAACCACATTTCCATAGCCATCAGATGTTTTTCAGCTAATTTGCTCATTGTTTACATCCATACACATATTCAGGTTCTATTTAGCACCTCTACAATCTTTTTTGTCGTTGCAGATGACATCTTTATATTGGTCAGTATATTGTCCATCTTGCAAAAAGGCTACTTTCACCATGGCGATTCTCGTTTCAATAAGGAGAACATAGTCCTCTCCCTATCGATGACCAAAGATGGCGCCTCGATAAGTACCTGGCCAACGGTAACTTCTCCATGGAATTAGTCGTAGCTATTTGCCTGCTTATTTGTCTGGGTATTTCCACAATAGTCAATAGCTGTTGCAGGACGGCATCGCTTCATAACAGTTTATAATATTCTACTAAATTATCTGCTACCTCCATCGTTATGATCCATGGACTAGCCATCTGCAGGGGATGCACAGCCAGAAAATTTATCAGCTCGTTCATTTGCCCCAACCCCACTATGACCCGGAATGTGAACTCCACACTGGTGATTAAGTCCGGAGGTAGAAAAAAAAACAAAAAAGACCAGAGTCAATATCCACGCCGCTTTCTTGACATCACACCTGTCTTTTCTACATGATCCATCTTTCCTTGTTTTATTTTACAATTTATTTCTTTATCTTTAGGCTTTTTTATGGCTGATTTTGCAGATACAGTTTCTATGGAATGGGGAAGCCAGCCCTATAATCCAACACACACTGGTGTTAACTGTGATGTGAAGTATATGCAACCATTTAATTACAACTTACTCACACCAAGAGAAAGGTTTAAACAGCTTTCATATGCGGTGTATGCGAACAATACTTGGTATTAAGTGGCAAGACAAAATCACAAATACTGAAGTATTGGAAAGATCAGGTTGTGTGACGGTTTATTCCATGCTCAGTCTTCGTAGACTTAGATGGATAGGACATCTTAGGAGGATGGATGATGGTAGAATACCAAAGGACATCTTTTTTGGTGAATTACAGATGGGTAAGAGATCTCAGGGTCGGCCTCTACTATGATACAAAGATGTGTATAAGCGGGACATGATTGATACAGGCATCGATAATGCACATTGGGAGCAAGTCGCTGCTGAACGTGTTGCATGAAGGGCAAATGTCAGAAATGGAATAAAGACAAAGGAGAAAATTATTGCAGATAAGTCACACACTGAGCGTGTGAGACGTAAGATGGTGCATGATGGTGGAAATGACCACGTGTTCACATGCACCCACTGTGAACAAACATTTACAGCGTGAATTGGCCTTATCAATCACTTTCGCTACCGCCATGGGTAAAAGATATTATGCCTTTTTGAAGCACAAACTATCGTCTGTCAAGACGGCAAGGTGCCGATGAATATGCAATCAAAACAAAAATTCAAGGGGATCAACTTCATTGCACGAGGGTCTATCCCATATGGCTTGGTATCTTCATACAGAGCAGCCTGCCGAAAGCTCACACAAAACAAGAACTCCATAGGTCCATCGATGATCGCAAAGCATCTTCAAGAAAATTGCACTCGTGAACCAAACAATGTTGGCTGGAATCGAACCCAGAACCTTTGGAGCATAAGACATGCAGCATAATCACTTCAGTATGGAGACTGCCTGGATGACATCCGGCCATCTGGATGACCCTGACATGAGACAAACTCTGGGGAGCAGGAGAAGACCTCAAGCAGACTGTCTGTTTGTGACCCGTGCTGGACTAGTTAGTATTTGCATATCCTTTACAGGACGTCGCAGTCAACCCCAACATCTATGGATATTTGTGATTTCTTGACAAGTTTATGTTTAGTAGTTTGCCACTGCTTTCTGAATGACCGGAACTCATACCATTATATGAAATCCAACGCAAAGTGGTCTGCTGCCAAATCGCCCACAGCTGTGTTTTGAATGTGGCATGCAGAATTACGAATTGCACCAGGAACACTTTACCACAGAGCGGCTTTGATAGAATAGATGTATAGGAAATTGTATTAAATACACTGTGGTAATTCCTTTATTGAGACAGCACAACTAGCATTGAAACTTACATCTGTGTTCCCTGGCAGAAGTCGATGCTTGATAGGATAAAATAACAAAACAGCAAAAATGGGCGGATGGAGTAAACCCTGGAAGTAAATCCATCTATGTGAGGGCACACCAAATGCCAGACCAAGGCTGCCTTGTGGAAGTTCTTGTAAGAACAAAGGCTTGGGCTACAACGCCCGAAGAGGTATGTGGGCAGGCAGTTCCTCCTTGACATTATTCCAAATGTGTTATCTTCCCAATCATAGTTTGTGTATTACTCATTTGTTTCTTTTCTTATTTTCTCTTTAAATTCATGAGAGAGAGAGAGAGAGAGAGAGAGAGAGAGAGAGAGAGAGAGAGAGAGAGAGAGAGAGACAGAGACAGAGACAGAGAGAAAGACACAGAGAGAGTTAAGAGTTTGTAAAGGAATGAGAAGAATTGACAGACAGACCAACCACACGCCTGCCTGACCAACAAACAGACAGATAGATCTATCACGAGAAATATGTCACATGATTTACTGTCTGGCGTATTCATTCAATATATTATTTGTGGCTTTTTTAAGGTAATACATTGTTTTGAATAATAAAGAAAAAATCATTGTTTATTGATCTTGGTGAAACATTTAGTTTTGATTCATTAATAAACTTGATGGAATGATGATAGTATGAGAATGGGTTAATTCTGTTTTGGGGAAAAATCAGTTGCAAATACGAGGATGGATGGTTCTTTATTGTGCTCACTCACTTTGGGCTCAAGCGTAATCCATACACACTACTTCTAGTAGTGCTGGACTGAACTGGACTAAATATGGATTAGCTTTCCCTACTACCAGTAACCCTCACCATCAGGCAAACCCACTTCAACTTCAGAGGTACTTGTTATTTACATCCCCAAGTCAAGGACGAGAGGTCAACATTTTAGGTTGAACCCCTTCCCTCAGCATCAGCACATTGGATGTTTAAGAACATGCGTTCTTAGCCCCACAGTCATGCTGACCTCTGGAAGGATGGTTTAAAGATAACTACGAGGGTGATTAAAAAAGTTGCCACAATATGGCTGTAGAATGTTTTAAAATAAACTTTTAGAAGAAAAAAAGAAACATTATTGTTGGCATAATCTCGGTGCTGGTCAATACACTTTGTGCATCTGTCAACAAGCTTTCATATTCTTTTATTAAAACTACTTTAGGTTGGGCTGCGAGCCATGAATGTCTGCTGTCTGCACTGACTTCTTCATCACAGGTGAATCTCTGTCCTAGTTGTGCTGCGTTCAGGGGACCAAAAAGGCGAATCATTGTCCTCAAAGTGCTGCATTGAGGGGACCAAAAAGGCGAATCATTGTCCTCAAAGTGCTGCATTGAGGGGACTAAAAAGATGAATCTCTGTCCTAGTTGTGCTGCATTCAGTGGACCTGACAGGTGAATCTCTGTCTTAGAAGTGCTACATTGAGTGGACTAAAAAGGTGAATCTCTGTCCTAGTTGTGCTGCATTCAGTGGACCTGACAGGTGAATCTCTGTCTTAGAAGTGCTACATTGAGTGGACTAAAAAGGTGAATCTCTGTCCTAGTTGTGCTGCATTCAGTAGACCTGACAGGTGATTCTCTGTCTTAGAAGTGCTACATTGAGTGGACTAAAAAGGTGAATCTCTGTCCTCGAAGGGCAGAGGGGACCAACAAGGCGAAAGTTCGAAAGAGCAAGATCAGGACTATAGGGGGGAAGCTTGAACACCTTCAATGATTCAGTGCCACAGGATCATAAATCTTCTTATTCAAACTTCCCATAACTGACACGGGCTTATAAATCAAACTATAGTTAAAATATCACTACAGTAGTTTCCCCTATGCAACCCACTTTAACATGATATATAATACAACATGTCTGCTGCCATATTAACAACTTTTAAATCATACCTATGACACACCCCCACTTCCTATTTTCCGCTATCTAGTTTTGTTTGGTCCAAAGCTATTGTTTGTTTGACACTTGCCAAGCGATGTCCAGGGGTTCATCATAATTTAAACAATTAAACTCAGAAATAAACCACGGCTCAAACGCAATTGGCAGATTCAGAGCCAACGAACTAAATAATGACGGAGTCCACACTGAAGAACGTTGTCAGTTATTACGCCGTTTATTATTCCAGTGCAGGCCTACTGTAAACATAATGAGAAGAATGATAATAATAAATAATTACATACTGATACTGATCCTGTTATGGCCAGGGGGCACAGTATCCTTAGTATAATACATATAATCACTCATATGTTACTGGCCATCGAATATTGACTGTCATTACTCGTCCTTCTTTCCATCTTCTAAGTTCTTCCTGCCGATACAGACCTAACGTTTCTGTGTTCGCCTGTGCCTTTGTTAATACTTCTATGACCGTTGTCCTCCTTGATCATCTCGTCCATTTCCAGGCATATTTCAATCACCAATTCGATATGAAGCTAATATTAAGCCGACTGAATCACATAAGCTGCCGTCTTTGAGAACGTCCCAAGTTTGTCTGTTGTTTCTATTGACATTGTCCTGTGACGATTCTGTGTTGTCACGTCATTTCCTTGCCTTTACTAGCGTTTCTGTTCTAGGATACCTTACTCTATCTAGTTTACGTCATTATGTTGCACTTGCTCTTTGGCAACACTGAATCAGTTAAATAAATTGTAAAATGTTCGTCTTGTTACATTCAATATCGTCAGAAACTCAGTATTACCATTACATAGAAATGTATCAAAACACAGTGGCCCTTACAAAGGCCTCTTTAAATAGGTAAGGTTATTTCATAAAGAAACATTACACGCTCTCACGTACAGTCATACAGAAAAAACAAGTTAGTTGCATATCGTGTACAGGACGTCGCAGTCAACCCCAGCATTGTTTGGCTGTTTATGATTTCTTGGCAAGTTTACGTTCAATAGTTTGCCATTGATTTCTGAATGACCAGCATTCATACCATTGTATGAAAATCAATGCAAGGTGGTCTGCTGCCAAATCGCCCACAGCTGTGTTGTGAATGCGGTATCTGGGATTATGAATTGTATCCGCAACTCCTTGGCCACAGAAACATACATAAGAATAACTGGAACTTTTGTGGAGACATTAGTAGTATAACAGCAAATGAACAGAAGAAACGAGGAAGGAAGAAGGAGGAGGAGAAGAAGGGTAATAACAGGTGGAGAAGAAGAAGGAAGAAAAGGAAGATGAAGAAAAGTAATATTTTTATACAATTATCAAATTACATGTGTTTTACATCCACATATATTATCAGATTACATGTTTTACATCATCCACAAATATTATCAGATGACATATGTTTTCATCACCCACAAATATGATCAGATGACATATGTTTTACATCACCCACAAATATGATCAGATGACATATGTTTTACATCACCCACAAATATTATCAGATGACATATGTTTTATATCACCTACGTATATGATCAGATGACATGATTTACATCACCCACATATATTATCACATGATATGGCTTACATCGCCCACATATATTATCAGATTATATGTTTTACATACCAACATATATTATCAGATTATATGTTTTATATACCAACATTTATTATCAGATGACACATGTGTTACATCACCCACATATATTATCAGATGACACATGTTTTATATACCAACATTTATTATCAGATGACACATGTGTTACATCACCCACATATATTATCAGATGACACATGTTTTATATACCAACATTTACTATCAGATGACACATGTGTTACATCACTCACATATATTACATATAAGTAAAGTCAGTAAAGAACCCGTTCACACACCATAAGATGTATTGGGGATATGGTGCTAGCCCCATGTCTGTACAGACCAACCAGCACTCACAAGCTGATGTAATCAGTGTCTTGTCGGCTGCCTGTACATCCCAGGTCATGACCTGTAGCCAGGTAGGGCTGGGTGGACCTGGTACCCATGTAGGGCTGGGTAGCCCTGTAGTGCTGGGTAGCCCTGTAGCCATATAGGGCTGGGTAGCCCTGTAGCCATGTAGTGCTGGGTAGCCCTGTAGCCATGTAGTGCTGGGTAGCCCTGTAGCCATGTAGGGCTGGGTAGCCCTGTAGCCATGTAGGGCTGGGTAGCCCTGTAGCCATGTAGTGCTGGGTAGCCCTGTAGCCATGTAGGGCTGGGTAGCCCTGTAGCCATGTAGTGCTGGGTAGCCCTGTAGGGCTGGGTAGCCCTGTAGCCATGTAGGGCTGGGTAGCCCTGTAGCTGTGTAGGGCTGGGTAGCCCTGTAGACATGTAGGGCTGGGTGGAGCTGGTAGCCATGTAGGGCTGGGTGGACCTGCCAGCTGCGGTCACTGTTACAATATCTGTTCTGATGCTGATTCAAACACAGGATCACCGGGCATGGATGTGAGCATCCACGCTGTCAAAGCTTCCACATCCTGACTGCCACATCACATATAATCATCATCTGTCCTGAAACAGTGTTTCACTATGACCCTGTGATGTGATGATGTCATCACATTGTGTACACCTGAGTGCACAGAGGAATCTGTGGCTAATCTTTCCTTCACTTTTACTGACGATGAGCCCAGGAATCGAACTCGCACTGCCCATGCTCATGACATTACCAAAGCAGTTCACTGTCAACTTCGCTAGCATACCCACTATATCACATATAACTGAGTACAATATTTTTCACATCATTACAACATTATCAACTTTCAGACAAAATTTAGGTGTAGAAAGTGGTGGAAGAGACTGAGAACTCATATGTGGAGGCAATGATATGGCGGGGGTTCGGCAGGGGTTCTGGATAAATGTCAAAATTGAGAGGGAAGACCAGGAGAATTTAGAATCAGATGGCAATTGGGATCATTAGCAGTATGACTCTTCACTGGCCGTTGAATCAGGGGACGGAGCATGTGTGGGAATGTCCTGAGTACAGTGATGTTCTTAGCTCAGCTCAACTCAACACAGATAACATATGTTTTTTCACTACTCCCATACGTAACTTCTCTTTTATCTGAAACTAAAAATGCTCATCATACAGAAAAGGTCGCAAATGGGAAGATGTATATGTAGATACAAGGTTATCAATATGGCTTCCAGGGTCTTGGCTTTGATCTTGCGAAAAACCATTCTCACACTGTATAGTATGTAGAGATTGTTCTGAAAATGCCCGAGTCATTTTTGAGTTCCTGGCATCTTCATGTGGAAAAGAATCATAATAATATTGAGACAGCTGTTCCTCTTCTAAACTTCGTCGCAGGCCTGCCACATCTCTTGTACAATGCCTTGACCTTCTTTTGACTGATGGTTGAGTAGGTAAATCACACTCAGTGTGACTCCTGGCTTGACATTCAACATTCATCTTGTTGCCAGATAACTGTTTTTTGTGGCTTTTGGATATGTTATGCCTTCCTGAACTGCTATATTTATTTAAGACTGGACTGATACATTCTTCAGTTTCTTTTTTGTGTTTGGTTTCACTATGAAATTGTGAATAACCTGGCTGTCTTACATTGAATTGTTTGTGATCATGATGCCCATTTGGCTCTAGTGTATCATCCACAGACTGTTGTTCCCAAAACTTGGACGTCATCGCTATAACTGGAACATGATTATAGTCTGCATGTATTTTCTTTCTCTCTGTGTCACTACTCTTATCTGACTTCACATGTTTCATCTCAAAATTCGGTTGATTCAGGCTGGGAATCAATTCCTCTAAACTTTTATACCTCCACAAATTAGTCTGCTCAGTACCTTGATTTATTTTATATGCATCTGAGGAAAATTCCAATGATTTCATAACCAAGTCTCCATGATTTCTTTCTGCTGACCTAGATCTTGAATTTGCCTTGAGATGTGAATTTGGTTGTGAGGAATTAGATCTGGAATGTAACCTGGAGGACTGCTCATGTTCATCGTTTCTCCTGCTCCTGGCAACATCCCTTGGAAGATCAAAGGCTAATGGTCCCCCGATGGTCTTCCACTGAATGCCACTGTTATCTTCGTTTCTAGTTCTCATGTTGTCAGTCACCTTAACTTTTTTCAGCACTAAAGAAGCTGGTGGGGTCAGGCATCTCCGACTGTAATCAGCAGAAAGTGTTTGCACAGGAGCATGCTCACTCCTCTCAACATAGACAGGCATCTGTGACCCAAATTCAATGTGATTGTTACATTCAGAGTTTTGAGTCTGCTGTTTCTTCTCCCTAAATACTTGTTCATCTGTACACAGATGATCATCTTTATGCATAGAAGCTGTGTTATCAGTTTTTGAGAATTTTAAGGAATTGAAATGAGTTCTTGCTGCGATGGGGTCGATGTCTGATTGAAGGGTTATAAAACTTGTGCTATCATCAGAAGAGACACTAAACTCCGATGAGCTATCACTGGGAACTCGAGTACGGTTGCAATGATGCAGTTCCTGTTTGGTAACATTAGAAGGTTTGCTGCTGTTAGTTAAGAAATGAGAGTTATCTTTAGTTAATAAATGAGAGTTATCTCTCTGTTTGCCAGCCCACTGTTCAGCATCTAATCCAGGTTTAATAAAATCATCTGCATCATGAAGCTTAGCAGCAGACTTTTTTCTTGGTGACTTCCATGGCATTTCTCCGGTCTGTGTCCAATTTTCTAATCTAACTCTGGCTTCAACACATTTTCTTTCATCACGAGCTGGAGGTAATCCTGGAAACTCCTCATTATCTTCACAAGTTGCTTCTAATTTTGTCGGCGTAATTCTTGCTATTGTTGTCTCATTCTGGGGATAATTTTGTGTATTTGATGCTGGCATTTGTTGTTTCCTGGCAACTGGTTTCAAATGAGTCTTGGAGCTTGTTTGACTCACAGGAGATGACTTGTTCGAACTCAACGGTGAGTGTTGATACCAGTCAGAATCAAAGAGATCCACTTTATCTAGCTGAGGGTGTGACCTTTGCTGCTGAGGCAACTCTCTGAAGTTGTTGTGGCTATGATGAGAGTGATGATACTGTTGAAGATGCTTGTCTAGCACAGCCATGTTCTTGGTGAACGCCTCGCTGCAGATGTGACAGCTTGTTTGCCTGTCTCTGACAACAACATCATCATCAGATTCTTGCTGTCTGGGACTTTTGTATTTACTGGAGCCTGGTCTGCATGAGGCTGAGGCTGAATCTGGTCTACTTGAGGCTGAGGCTGAGGGTGAAGCTGGGTTTGGACCTTTAGCAGCCACTGACTTTATGTGCTCAGACAACCGATCAAGAGAATGTTCTAGTGCCGCAATCATATTTTCTGGAACCTGACTGAAAGAAAAAGTATCTATATATGTGTGTGCACTTACATATGTACGCATATGTTATATTAATCATCATCATCATATCGCTTTAACTTCATGACAGAAAACAAGACTGGAACAGCTACCACACACACATTTGTTCTCCTTTTTTTCATCCCCGCCTGAAACCTAAGTCAATCAAACTTCTTTGTCTTCCAGTTCTATACTTCCAGTTTTGGCATTTGCATGTTTCTCTACCCATGTGAATCTTTACCCAACCACCATGGTGGACACCAGAGGTGGAGAATTCATGGAGGGAAAAGAGGGCGGCCATAAGGAATTGGCAGAGGGTGCGGAGAGCAACCAATTCAGTCGACACAGAATTGAAAGAGGCTGAAAGGTATAAAAAAGTAAAAGTGCAGGATTTTAAATTTCAGGCAGCAGAGGCAAAGAGGATTAAGTGGGAACAGTTTATCAATGAAGTCGGTGGGATGTGACATTGGGAAAATTCTGGAGGCTGCACCGGCAGATGAAGAGACAGGCGATGCCTGGTACACATGGTACCGTTTATGATGATAACAACCGACCTATGACAACTGACAAGGACAAAGGGGAGGCTTTTCTTGCTCGATTTTTAAAGCAGACGGATCAGCAAGATAGGGCTATTAGAGATAACGTCAGAGAAGTCTTGTTATGGGTCACTAGGAAGGAGGACTGTGAGATTAAAGTGGAGGACATTAGACGGGTACTGAAGCGGGCTAAAGACAACAGCGCCAGGTCCAGATGGGGTGAGGTTCTGTCACGAATTGGCAGCCTTTACTTCCCAGAACAATTTTCGGTTCACTTTTGATGGGCCATGTAGAGGATCAACAGACGAACAAAACTGTTTTCTCTATATTCAAGGCTATACTGTCTTGACGTAAGCTTGCAAAACCTGCAAGTAAACAACCACCAGGAATGGCTTTCTATATGGGAAGTTAATTTGACACCAGTACCAGTCACCCCCATTTGTTATCAATCCAGCCAGACGGGAGGGCAGACTCAAGGGACTGAATAGTAATTAAAACCAACTAGCCATGACGTAAGCTTGCAGATGGCAAGTAAAATGGCAACTAGATAATTAGTATACACCTTGGGAAACTGCTGACCCAGACATGCTGAATCAACAATGAACTGGGCCATGGACTGTGTAATTAAAACCTGGTTTACCCACAGAGTTGTAAACTGGCTGTTGACCATGAGAACCTAATTGTTCCCTTGACATGACACCTGATAAGAATAGCTAGGAAATCACCCAACCGCGATGGCTGACCCCATCTGGTAGAGACTAGAGGCGCAAGGTGTGAAATCACTGATAAGACTCAGTGGGCTAATAATGGTCAGACCCACAGGTGTGAAGGCTAGTGTGCATGCAGAAAGAATTTTATGACTGGACAGACTTGGAGTTAATTGCAATTACTGTCAGGAGGAGATAAGAAGAATTTATGACGGGAATGCCAAGGAGATAATACGGTCTGCTTGACTCAGCTTAAATAAGGGTCCCTAGCCTGTTTTATGTTAGATTAAGTTTGACTTCAGAACAGGTAGGCCGCCAGCTCAATGTCTGTAGTCATATGCATGAATATTATGTTGGCTTCTAGGAATTATTTCTTAGTAACTAGTCCCTTAGTAAGTCTCTTAGTTTCTTAGATGGATGGACCGATTTTCAGTCTATATCTGATCTAGGTTATTGCAAGAACTATCATTGTCATAGGTTACTTGAGTGTTCTTTCTAAGTTCTGTGTTCAATATCATTGTGCTGTAAGTGCTACTCTTCTGAGAAGTAGAAACTTATGGAAGGCAGGTCTTGTCTAGATATACTTGAGGTGTCGTAGCAGATGCTTGCCATCTCTTTCTAAACTAGACTAGTTGCTTTTTTGGTGTGTGCATTTGTTGTACAGAATATAGTCAACTGACTATTTATTTAATTCTTACAACAGCAGGTGATTAAACCGGGCAGCTCAGCAAATATAGCTGGTCTGTGTGGTAACTTCAATTAAGACCTGTTGTATATCTCATTTTGCAGCTATACAATATTAGTACTCATTAATAATGACTGATGCTATTATATTGAATATCATTATATGTCCATCTTGAAGTAATATAATGTTTACGGATGTTGGATGTATGTAGGTGTAATTTCATAAACTAACTAGTGCATTATGCTATGATGTTAAAGTATCATATGTCTAGTTTAATCAATAGGTTTATGTGTATTGGATGTTTGGTATATTGATTTGTCATATGCAAACCTACCAATATGAAGTGTTATATTATGGTGTGCGCATTGGCACACTAACCATCGATTGCATTTGTAGCAGAGGTGTAATGGTACAGACATTACCCACAAGTGTTAGGGGGTATATGGTGCTAAACCTTTTTCATCGTATGGTGGAGGGTAGTTCACGGAACCCTGGCACAGCTACTGGTCACGGCTTGTAAGCCCGGATGACCCGGCATTATTATAATACCATTACCGACCCTGTGAGCTGCTAAACTAACTTTGGACGGAGCGGCTGTACGACACAGAATTTCTGTATTAGCGACATGGACATGGGGCGGCAGAAATGTAATCATTACAGGCGTGTGAGACAATTGAAAAGCCCGTCCCAGACTAAAGACAGTAGGGAGAAGGAGGATGGTGAACACAGTAGAGCTGGAAGATAAACTTGGCCAGACTGGTCATTGTATATGTTTGTGTTATGATATGTTTTAATTAGGATTGCGCTGATGTAGAACTGATATAACACATTCTTGACTTTCTTTCAAGCTCTCACAAGGAGCACCTATGTTATAGATCTCAGGACTAGAGACTACTGACTAGGTAGAGCCAGGACTGGCAGACTTAGAATACCGGCAAGCTGTTCTTTTGTTGAGTCTACTGGAGAGTGGGGATCTGGACCACAGTTCCAGATAGATGAAGTAACAAGTAAAGTTACGTAATGTTTCTCATCACAATATGTTATATGATTTTATCATCCTCATATTGACAATCATCCGATGTCTATTGTTATGATTAGCAAATAAATGTTGCAGTATTGTAACTCATAGTTCTGTCGTTATATTTTAATTCCAATTGTGCATACGTGTTGTGTGTGTACATTGGTGGGGGTTCACTTACACACCAAGGAAGGGAGCAGTCAGGGAGAAAAACCTGTACAGGAATAGTTGTCTTTACACTTTAATTCAGACGTAAAAATCTATTCTAACTAACCTTCTCCTTCCCATCCTTGGCGAATATTCAGCACAGTTCATTTCAATTTTGTAACGAGCCACTAGGAACTTTACGTTGGATATTCAAGGGCTTAATCTGTAGTTCAGCCATATAGATTTTGTCCCTAGTCAGTTTCTGACTATCTGGGGTTGCTCGCCAGTGAATAATACATTCATCTAGCCGGTGGGGCACCCCGACTTCTGACAGGTACTCCCATATGAGGAACATAAATGATGGGGACTTGGAGGAGATGGCTCTTTGTTTCAACCTAAGCATCAATACGGCGGAAATACCCCACGATTGGCTGCATAGCTACCTGGTCCCCCTCCCAAAGCCAGGTAAGGATCACTCCAGACTTAATGGATACCGAATTATAACTCTACAAAACACGTATGGCAGGCTCCAGCAACATTTGGAAAGTCGGAATCTGCTTCCCCAAGGACTCGGGAGCTACTGGCCTGGGAAGGACGCCTGGGCCAATGTTGCAACTTTTGCATTTGATGTCTACGAGGGCTTCCAGGATAATCAGGAGACAGTGGCGGTAGCTCTTGACCTGGAGGATGCGTATAACAGGGTCAGGTATGATCGGTTGATACACACACTGTTGGACATGGAAGTCTGCCCTTGCCTGGTTAGATGGGTTGCGGCAGTCCTTTATGAGCGTAAAGTTGCACTGCGCATGGGTTCCTGGACTTCTTACCCATGTACTATTACACCTGGGTTGCTGCAGGGATCTGCCTTGTCCCCAGTGCTCTTTAATGTCTACACCAGCAAAATCGCAGCTATTGAGACACCAGGTGTGGGTAGAATCTTGACATTTGCAGATGATGTGCTGGTATACAGACAGGACAGAGACATGGCCAGTTTGGCGAAAGACTTACAGGTGGCGGTAAACAGGGTGGCGGAGTGGAGCAGGGACGCAGGAGCCATTATAAACCCAGACAAGGCATCGGTTGTGTGGTACTCCCTGGATAACCGGATCGTCAAGGCAGATGTCCCAGGTATTTTGTTGAATGGATGTCCTCTTAGTCGAGAGAGTAAATTGAAGTACTTGGGTATCACCTTTGACAGGTGTTTGTCTTTTAAGGATCATGTGGAGGTTTTGGTTGTGAAGGCTGGTAGGAGACTTAATGCATTGGGGGCTATGGCAGCAACCGAGGTAGATCAGAGGATCTGTACAGGCTCTTTCAACAGTTAATAATTTCTCTCACTGAGTATGGTTTGAGGCTGCTGACAGTATCAAAGAGCCAGCTTGAAAGGTTGGAGCGCATACAGAATGCTGTCATGCGGTTAATCCTGGGGTGCACAAAGGACACACCAATTATCTGCATGAGGCATATCCTGGTGCTACCAACAATGACGGATAGGCATAGGGTCCTTCAGGCCAAATGGTACCTGAGAGTTGCCGCAGAGAGGGATCATCGGCTGCATGCAGCAATGGATATGGTTAAGGGTCATAGTCTAAGAGGAGGCAGGTCCTGGATGGCACAGGCAGAACTTTCTATATGTCAGGTGTGTGATCTAGAGACCATCAATCGTGAAAGAGAGTGGGCTGAAGTTCCGGAAGACATGACGGGCTGGCACAATGTAATAATAACACAGGGTCGTGAGTGCAGACGAATGGGCAGCGGGCCGCACTGAGTTTGAAGTGCAACAGCTGATCCAGAGCAATACACATCAAGATGACATAGTCATCTACACCGATGGGTCAGTGGTGAGAAACAGACGTAGTGTTTGGGGCTTTATTGTAAAGGCTAATGGGCGAGTCTTGAAAAAAGAGAGTCTGGCATATGAGACTACGACCTCCAGCATGAAAATGGAGGTGGAGGCAGTAACAGCGGCATTCCGGTGGCTAAAGGAGACTACTGCAACACACGTTGTATTCATTACGGATTCAAAGAGTATGCTTAGCAAGCACTTCCGGTTTCAAGATGGCGACGGACGGTCGTGTTGTTTTGTGTTCGTTAACTTTTTCGCGTAAGGGATGGATTTATTCATTTCTTGCGTGTAATTGGTGTGCCAGGATGTAAAACCAGGAGTTTCTACTCAAGATCTGCGTGGGTGCTACGGAGTTCGTGCATCGAGCGAAGCCATCCTTGAGTGAATTTTCAGCAGCGTGTGTGGTTCTCAATCAAAAGTCAGTGTTTACGTTTTTTCAACATGGCGGAACAACGTGTGTTTTCCGAACGATCAGCAGTCAACATACCGAAGCGGCGTGGTAGCCGCGCAGGGAAAAAGAAGCCAGGTAAGCGCGGGGGCTTGAGACGTTTTAGACTCAAGTGTCACCGTCTAGGACTCAGGAACATCCGTATTCTATATTGGAACTGTGCCAGTGTAAAACAACGGGGCTCTATTTTAGAAACCCTAGTTTACAGGAACGACATTGTAGCACTCCAGGAGACGAGACTGGGCGATCAGCTACTCCGAATTGCCGGCTTCAAATGTTTCTATAACAGACGACATCTGGGAACGGCGATTCTCGTTCGCGACAGCATGGTGGCGTCAGAGCTAGACATGTCCAGTTGGAACAGTGACGATATACAAATACAGGCGTTGAGAGTTCATTCCAGTACACCATTCGTGTTGGTTAATGTTTATGCCCGCAATGCCAGTGTGGACGCCCAGAAGTGGCAGTGCTTAAGTGGCATATTAGGCCACGAGAGAAATGTTATTTTCTGTGGTGACTTCAACGCTAAAGGCAGATCATGGGGAAACACTTCCTCCAATACACAAGGGGAGGAGCTCGAGACTGCACTGGAAACCATCGACCTGGTTTGTATCAACAGTGGCTGTGTCACCAGGACAGCAAGCCGTCCAGGCGATGAGGACAGTGCTATTGATCTGGCGCTAGTTTCACCTTCACTCACTACAGTGTGTAGATGGGGTGTCCTAGGACACCATGGCAGCGACCACCACCCATGCAGCATATTGGTGGAGAAAGGCAGAACCAGGCAGCACAAGCTAAAGGTAAAGACGTTCCAGTATGACAGTACAGGGCAAGATGTGGTGAGTAAAATAAGACGTGACAAGCGCAGAACGTTTCAGGGCAGGAAGAAAAGGAAAAAAAGCTGGGAGCAGCCACCGTGGTGGAGTTTCGAGGTGGAGAAGGCTTGGGTGGATAAGCGTAGTGCTGTAAGGAGATGACAAAATGCCAAGAAGAACAGAGCTGGTCATCCTAGTCCCTGCTTGCACTTAGAAAGAGAGATGCACACAAAAGTAAGCTATTTCAAAAAACTGGTCACGGTGGTTAAAAGCGAAAAATGGGCAGAGGTGTGTCAAAGAGTAAGCACAGACAAGTCACTGAAATTGTTCTGGCGACTACATAAAAGCATGAGTGGTGTAGTCAAGAATAAGAGCATTTCTGACTTCCAAGGTGCTGACCTCATCTGGCAGAGGACTGACGAGGACAAGGGCAAAGCCCTCTTTGAACGCTACCTTGAGCAGAGCAACCAGACAGACATGGGAGGCCGGAATCTGGCCAAGGAGGTCACCTCAGACAGATGCAAGGCCCAGAACACTTCGGATGAAGACACAGTGACAGTGCAAGAAATCAAGGCTGTGCTTCGACGATCAAAAAACAGTGCTCCAGGTCCTGATGGCATAAGATACGACGACATAAATAGGTGTACCGACAATGAGCTAGAGAAACTAGCAGACATGTACAACAACAGTATAGGGAGTGCTTGCATCAAGGAGGAATGGTTACACAGCTATCTGATTCCCTTGCCGAAGCCTGACAAAGACCACAAGAAAATTCAGGGATATCGAATTATAACCATGCAGAATACAATAGGCAAGCTGCTGGAGAAGGTAATTGCCAGGAAAATATCAAGCCAACTAGAGAGGCAAGGTGTTTTCCCACCTACCCTGGGTGGGTACCGTCCAAAAAGAGAAACCTGGACCAATGCAGCAGTCTTTGCCCATGATGTCTATGAAGGTTTCCACTCAGGCACTGAAACCGTTGCTGCAGCGATTGATCTTGAGGACGCATACAACAGAGTACCACTGGATTTTTTAATGTTTCAGCTTCTTGAACTAAACGTAAGTCCATTCCTCCTTAGTTGGATCGCTGCAGCTCTCTTCCAACGGAAAGTAGTTTTTAGATGTGGCAGTTGGACTTCGGAACCAACAACAATATATCCTGGCCTACCACAGGGATCACCATTATCTCCGGTACTGTTCAATGCCTACACAGTGAGAATCACCAGTGAGCAGATCACTGGACCTGGCAGGACATTGTCATATGCCGATGATGTTTTAGTGTATCGTCAGGGTAAGGATAGAGAGGAGGTTGCTGTGGAGCTACAAACCGAACTCAATCGCATAAGTACTTGGTGTGATGAAGCTGGGGCAATGGTCAACCCAACAAAGGCAACAGTGACTTGGTTCTCGTTGAATAATCATATTGTCAACAATCCAACACCAACTGTAATGCTGTGTTCAGAGACGGTGGAAAGAAGGCAGGCAATGAATTACCTGGGGATACGGTTTGATCGAAGCCTTGCTTATAATGTGCACATAGACCAGGTGATAACAAAGGCCAAGCGGGGTTTGGCAGCGATGCGGGTGATGGCGGCAGAAAACTGTGAGCAGCGCCATCTATGTCTTCTGTACGAGGGGCTGGTCATGTCTGTTTTGGAGTATGCAATGGCAATCCTGACTGTCAGCCATAAGCAGATAGAAAGGATGGAAAGGATACAGAATGAAGCTATGCGCATTATTCTTGGATGTACAAGAGATACAGCATGCAGGGCGATGCGCTACCTTCTTGATTTTCCAACCATTGAAGAGAGAATGCAAGTTTGCAGGGCACGCGCCTACCTCAGAATTAACGCAAACACACAGCATCCACTGCATAGTGAAATTAGGAAGGTGAAGGGCAGCAGGTTAAAAAGAGGACGGTCGTGGATGGGTCAAGCCGAGGACATTCTTCAACAGGTGTGTTCACTTGAGGACTTAGAACCTGGCGAGGAGTGGGTGCAAGTGCCAACAGACTTCTGCACATCCTTTTCAGTTTGCATCCAACTAGATAGAAAATGCAGACAAGAAAATCCGGCTGCTGTTGAGGCTGAAGTACAAGCGTTGATTTTCGAGAATTCGCTAGACAGTGACGCGGTCATCTACACAGATGGGTCGGTCATCCGACATGTGAGAAGCTCATGGGCCTTTACAGCTCGGGCCGGAGGGAGAATTGTGAAGGAGGACTCTGGTGCTTTCACTGAAACCACAAGTAGCCTGACCATGGAAGTCATGGCAGTAAGTAAAGCAATAACATGGCTCGAGACACAGACATTCACTAGGGCTTGTTTCCTTAGCGACTCAATGAACATGATCAAGAGGATAGAGGAGGGGTCGATCCGAAGAGAATGGTTGTTGCCTCTGAAGCGGTCTCGGCTGGCAAAGATTAGTTTCATCTTCGTGCCAGGGCATGCGGGAGTACAAGGAAATGAGCGGGCTGACAAGCTCGCAGGTGAGGCTACTGTTGAGGGCGGACGCGCCATGGACCAGGCTGACATTCTGAATGCTCTACGAGAAGTGAGACTTTTGCAAGAACCAAGTGATGACTGTGAATCTACAACAATGGCCAGACTGCGAGAGCAGCAAATTAAAAGAGGGGTGGCCAAACAAGAACACTACGCAGGAAGCCAAAGAAGATTGATAAACCAACACAGAACTGGCGTCGTTAGCCGCTACACGCTGCGGGATTTGCTGAGGAGGGGATCCGAGCACTTATGGACTGAATGGTCCGATGTGCAACGAGGATGATCTGTCGACTAACTAACTAACTAACTAGCTTAGCAAGGTGGGGAAAGGAATGTTTCGTGTGGAATGGCTCTCGTCACTTCAGAGGTCAGAGATCATGAGAATTGAATGGATATTTTGCCCTGGCCATGCGGGAGTGCGGGGGAATGAACAGGCTGATAGGCTAGCAGGGAAGGCACCTCTTGATGGAATTTTGCCTTTGGACAAGGGGCAGGTGGTCATGTGCCTGTGACACCAGGTGGAGAAGGCGGAGGAACAGACTGAGAACCCATATATGGAAAGAATGAGATTGCGGGGGATCGGCAGTGGTTCTGGAAGAATTTCAAAACTGAGAGGGAAGACCAGGAGAACTTTTAATCAGATAGCGATGGGAACGATTACTAGTATGACTCTTAGCTGGCAGTTGAACGAGGGGATGGAGCACATATGGGAATGTCCTGAGTGCAGTGATGTCGGTTCTTAACTCAACTCAACTCTACCCCCCATGTGAATTCCTTCCAGAAGACTCTTGATGATGATTGTTAAATCTCTTCCGAGAGCCACGGTGGTATAGTGGTAAGAGCACTAGCATAAAACGACACTAACTGTGGAACTGGTTAAATTATGAAAACACATTTACTGTAAGTGCTCAACAAATGCAGAACACAGAAAGTTACTTTGGTCTACACTCTCTCCATTTGAGGACAAGTTCTATGGAGATGCCAAAAGGCTCAAGATGACTGCTGCTTTCCTGATTGGTGATGCCTTGAAGAGATTATAACAAGAATTGCCATTGTGAAGGTAGCCTTTTGCAAGATGAAAAACATACTGACCAATAATAAGATGTCAAATGAAACGAGAAAAAAAGTGTTGAGATGCTACATAGAACCTGTACTTTTATATGAATGTGAAGCGTGGACAATGAGCAGTCAGACCGAAAAACATCTGATGGCTGTGGAAATGTGGTTTCTGAGAAAAATGCAAAGAATACCATGGACAGCCAGAAAAACCAATGAGCAAGTCCTTCAAGAAACAAATGAAGATCGTAAACTGATTAGAGACAGTAGACGTAGACAGTCAAAGTTTTTTGGGCAAGTTATGGGAAGAAATGAATTGGAGAACTTGATGACCAAGGGGAAGACCGAGATGTAAATACCTGGATGGCTTGGCCACGTGACATGGTTGAGACAGGAACAAGGAGCTGACTCTAGTGATCAAGTGAGATGGCAGAACATGACCGCCCATGCTTACCGGCATGGCACATGATGGATGGAGTTCAATATGCGTTCAAGTGCACTGGTTCCTACAGTGAGGTGGTGTCATAACTTGGATGTGACAGGTTGGAATTCCAGTCAGTAACTACAGCTTATTTGTATGTTGTCTAGTGCGTGCTCTAGTCTCTTCTTCCTTCTTCTCACTTCTATGAGCGCCACAAAATATGTGTGTATTTATTTATGGAGATGTTAGTTAGTTATCAGGGTTAGTTAGTTATCTGTCAGGGTTAGTTAGTTATCTGTCAGGGTATCCCCTTTGCACTCCGGACATGTCCACTGGGGGTCAAATCCTTTCTCCCCCCCACCCCCCCCCCCCCAACATATACATCAGCGCCTGGTGGCTAATAGTGCCAGTTCTGTGTTGGTTGATGAGGTAACTCATTGTCCCTGTGCGACTCTTGTGTCTGGTTGTGCCAGTTCTTACTCCCAAGTCTCTCATTCTGGACAACGATGTGGACTCACTGGTGTCAAAGTCCTCCACTCTTGATATCTTTCTAAGAGCATTAATAACATCAGTATGATCCATAGACTGGCCATCTGCAGGGGATGCAGAGCCAGTAAGTTTATCAGGTCATTCATTTTCCTCAACTCCTGCGTATCCTGGAACAAAGGGTGAAGGTGACTCTACGGACAACAAACCTCCGCAGTGATCCAGTCCACTGTCTATGTACAGAACTCGCCTCAAACATTGTGATCATGCTCATTGACACACTTAGCACACAAACTTGTGGAGATATCAGTGTGGAGTGAAGATAAACTCTTGACTACAATCTGTTGTGTGAGAGAAAGGTGAGAAGACACAAGAGTGTGAGGGAAAGATGCGAGACTATGAGAAGAAACATGCGTATAAAAGAAAGAAAGATGTGAGAGACTATGAGAAGAAACATGCGTATAAAAGAAAGAAAGATGTGAGAGAAGGTGAGATAGACAAGTGTGTGAGGGAAAGAAAATGTGAGAGAAGGTGAGAAGAGACAAGCATGTGAGGCTAAGAAAGATGTGAGAGAAGGGAATATGAAGCAAGATAGTGAGGAAAAGAAAGATGTGAGAGGAATCAGACACAACTTACTGCGAGAGAGCAGATCTGATGTTCGTCTTCGCTTTAACATTGAAGATATCGATAACCTCTTTGCCTACAACAGGTGCAGGCATTGGTGTACAGGCATTGCAGATATGTGTCAGTGGGTCACCTATAATGGGAATGAAGGTCATGGTGAGAGCATCAATCTTGACATCTGTTGACAGTTATAACATAGACAATGTCTATGTGTCACTGCATCATGTAATATTGGTTACATCCAAATGTGAACAAAGTTTCATGTTAGTATCCATAATTTCATGTCATTTCGGTGGGTCAGTTATGGGACATCAACTGTGTAAACGTATCATGTAAGTGGATACATTAGTAAATATCAAATGTGTAAGCATAACATTGACACTGCATACATTAGTAGGCATCAAATGTGTAAGCATAACATTGACACTGCATACATTAGTAGACATCAAATGTGTAAGCATAACATTTACACTGCATATATTAGTAGACATCAAATGTGTAAGCATAACATTTACACTGCATACATTAGAAGACATCAAATGTGTAAGCATAACATTTACACTGCATACATTAGTAGACATCAAATGTGTAAGCATAACATTTACACTGCATATATTAGTAGACATCAAATGTGTAAGCATAACATTGACACTGCATACATTAGTAGACATCAAATGTGTAAGCATAACATTTACACTGCATACATTAGTAGACATCAAATGTGTAAGCATAACATTTACACTGCATATATTAGTAGACATCAAATGTGTAAGCATAACATTTACACTGCATATATTAGTAGACATCAAATGTGTAAGCATAACATTTACACTGCATACACTGGTAGACATCAAATGTGTAAGCATAACATTTACACTGCATACATTAGTAGACATCAAATGTGTAAGCATAACATTTACACTGCATACATTAGTAGACATCAAATGTGTAAGCATAACATTTACACTGCATACATTAGTAGACATCAAATGTGTAAGCATAACATTTACACTGCATACATTAGTAGACATCAAATGTGTAAGCATAACATTTACACTGCATACATTAGTAGACATCAAATGTGTAAGCATAACATTTACACTGCATACATTAGTAGACATCAAATGTGTAAGCATAACATTTACACTGCATACATTAGTAAACATCAAATGTGTAAGCATAACATTTACACTGCATACACTGGTAGACATCAAATGTGTAAGCATAACATTTACACTGCATACATTAGTAGACATCAAATGTGTAAGCATAACATTTACACTGCATACATTAGTAGACATCAAATGTGTAAGCATAACATTTACACTGCATACACTGGTAGACATCAAATGTGTAAGCATAACATTTACACTGTATACATTAGTAGACATCAAATGTGTAAGCATACCATTTACACTGCATACATTAGAAGACATCAAATGTGTAAGCGTAATTTCAAGGTCATTAAATTTTCAAGAAGTTAAAAAGAAGTTAGTTGCTGGGGAGGTAACAAATGCCTGAAGACGTCGGATGTGTAGTCCAAAAGGTTCAAATATTGTAGCTCTGATGTAAACAGGTACAACATAATTACATCTAAAATAACATTCTGGATGAACGCAGAAGAAGAAGAAGAAGAAAAAGTTAGTTGCATCTCTTTTACAGGATGTAACAATCAATCCCAGCATTTGTTGGCTGTTTGTGATTTAGAAGGCACGTTTATGTTCAGTAGTTTGCCATTGAATTCTGAACGGTCCATGTTCATACCATTGTTAAAATCAACCAGAGCGATCTGATTTCAAATGCCTTCAGCTGATTTTGAACGTGGCATGTGGGACTGCAAATTGTGTTTACTAGCTCTTCAGCACAAACACTGGCTATGCTGACATATTTCAGGATATTTCATACCGGATGTCTCATAACGTATCCACAGGAATGACATGAAATAAACCTTACACATTTGATGTCTTCTAATGCATCCACTGTAATGACAGAAAATTATGCTTACATATTTCAGAAAAGTATACTTACATATTTCATAAGATTATACTTACATATTTAAGAAAAGTATGCTTACATATTTCATAAGATTATGCTTACATATTTAAGAAAAATATGCTTACATATTTCAGAAAATTATGCTTACATATTTCAAATTCCCTAAAGTATCTGAGCCGGCGATACAGTGAAGGGCTAGCAAATGTGATTCTCAGTCTCACATTCACAATCAGCTGCAGGTGATTCTCAGTCTCACATTCACAATCAGCTGCAGGTGATTTTGAGCTGGCAGGCAAGAATACTAACCATTGCTATACCATGGATTCTGATGCAAACAATGTTAGTTGCATATCCTTTACAGGATGTTGCAGGCAACCCCAGTATTGTTTGGTTCTTTGTGATTTGTTGGCAAGTTTACGTTCAGTAGTTTGTGATTGCTTTCTGAGCGACTGGTACTCATATCATTGTATGAAAACCAACACAAAGTGGTCTGCCGCCCAATCACCTGCAGCTGTGTTTGGAACACAATATGCAGGATTATAAATTGCATCTGTAACTCCTTCGTCACAGAGCTGGCTCATGCAAGTGCAGCAATAAACACAAATAAATGCCTGGGAAGGCTAAATTGGTCAACAAATGCAGACAAGAAGTCAGATGTGTCGCAAAAGGCACAAATATCACAGCTCTGCTGCAAACAGGCAAAACACAATTACATTTAATTAAACTAAACAACATCAGCGAACGAAGAAGTTTTGTAACCTGCCTTGGCTAGGTGCGGCTCTGTCTAGGTCCTGATCATGTGACTTCAGGCTGGCAATGTTTCTGGGACCTGGGTATGGTATCTATAGCCAGGTAATATAAAACACTTGTTACTAAATTGCTATCGTGACAAATTCATGAATATTTTCTAATGCACATAGTTGTTTCTGTAAAGTAGTTAATGGTTGGATCAGACAATGTTAACGTAACAGTGGAGATAGTGCCTGAACTCAAGAGCTGTCTGGAGCTACAAGGAGTGACAACATGAATTAGAACTTCTTCCCATCGATTCTTCTTCTAATCTCTTCAAGGCATCTCCCGTCAGATGTTATGACTGTTCCGAGATAATTGTACCGACTCACTTGCTTAAGAATATGCCCATTTACCTGTATATTACATTGTGGTATTTCGTTCTTCTTAATGACAACCATAATCTGTGTCTTCTTACAATTTATATCCAGGACCAGCATCTTGTGGTCACTTCTTGATTGACTAGAGTTCTCTAATCTCTCCTTCCACGCATGATGCAAGAGGTAACTAAGGGAGGCTGGCATCAGACTGGCTACCTAAAACATGGTAATATGCACTGTTTATGCTCACAACTTTCATTTGGCAATGTTTATTTCCTTATGTGAATGTAACATGCAAATTAGTTAATTGATGTACAAAAGGTGAGTGACTGGAAGGGCTAAATGTAAGATAGGCCTGTGTGCCCAATTTGAGAGCCTTTGAAAATAAAGTTTTTTCGTTCTAGAAAACTTTAGCTAAAAATTCCATCCAATCATGAATAAGTCTATACATGGCTTACAGAGAGTGGGCTGAGGACCAATGCTCCACTGGGAGGTGAACGGCAGACACAGAAGAAGAAGAACATTATTTCAATACCTATATAAAATACTGTTTCTGACCAAAAAATGGCCTTTTACCTAACTCCTGCATACTTTCTGATGAGAATAATGTCTATTATCTCAACATTGACAAGAATAGTAAATGTCCTTACCTGAATACTCTTAGCTTTCAGTGTTTTCACATTCGTCTTGTACTTCCTGTCTATATTATTGACATGTTCTGCTACAGTCTGATGTCTCTTACTGGCTTCTTCCTTGTCTTCTTGGCATTTCTTTAATGCTGACATCAATCTTTGCTGTTCTTCTCGAAACAAGAGCTCATGATATTTTACATGGTCTATGGCTTTGTCTCTTTCCTGGCAGGCCTGGTGATCAGATGTAAGATTAGCTGTAACTTAAGAAAGTTTTACACCACACATACACTCACGCATGCACGCAAACACACAAAATAGTTCTTCTTGTTCTTCATTCATCTGATATCTCTTTTTTTTGTTTTGGATATAACTGCATTGTCTTTCAGCCAACACATGCAACTTCCTCCCGGCATTTGTTGACCATGTTAGCCTTCCTGTGTAGTGTTTTAGGTTGTGGACATGCACCTGTCAAATCATCAAGTTTCGCTCTCGTTTGAGCTCGTCAGTAGTGCATATCCATGACTGGACCCGGAAACAAACCCCGGATCACTGGCGTGTGAAGCAGGTGTGTATACACTAGACCATGCGGCACACGCTGGACACTGCCAAATTATCACAACAGAATATTACAATTGTGATAATTTTGCAGTGTCCAGCATGTGCCGCGTGGTCTAGTGTTTACATACCCACTTCACACGCCTGTGATCCGGGGTTTGTTTCCGGGTCCGGTCATGGATATGCACTACTGACGAGCTCAAACGAGAGCGAAACTCGAGTATAGTGCTCCCGCATTGACATGGATGGGCCTTAGGTTCATACCAGAATACGATTAGTGTTGCCAGTTGTGCTGGGGTTTATTGTGACATCCTGTACAGGGTATGCAACTAACTTTTTAAAACAGGCACATCAGGTTGTTCTTCTATTGCTCCTTCCATAGCTAAATGATCAGCTCTCTCATTTGTAGGTACTCATGGTGAGATGGCATCCACTGTATGGGGATTTTCTGTGGGCTGCCTAGTTCAAACAGCTGTCAGTCACACACACACACACGCTCGCGTGCATGCGTGCGTGCGTGAGATTATGTTGTTGATTCTGACTTCTATGTCAGACAGAGTGTCAGCTCTTGAGTCTGATGTGCCAGAAAGGGCTCGCATATATTAGAGTGAGGTTGGTATAGAGATTGTCCTCCCAACGCAGCAACAAAGTACTGTCTTTGTGGGGACTGTGTCAGAGCTCTCCTTCCCCCTCAGAAACAACCCAGTAACAAAGTACCATCTTCATGCTCTTCCCCTCTACCCCCACTCCCTCAGAAACTAGCAGTGTGCAAGAATTTCTCATTTTCAGAGAGGCATATTGGAATGAACCTACTACCCTGGACTTTAGGAAGTTTAAGTGTGAGTGACTTAAACCTCTCGGTCATGCTGACCTCTACAATCATGAATCCATACGCTAATATACATACAGAAAGTTGTACGCTAACAATGTAACACATTTACACACTCGCAGTTAAACAGTGTAATATCTAAGACAGAGCCAATGTGGCAAGTACATTTCATAAAAGAATTTGACATCAAAACTTACTTTGATCCTGGCATCAATCTCCACCTGCAAACATTCCTTCATTCTATGAAGTTCTTCTCTATCTCTGTTCTCGTGATCTTCCCTCTCGTGTTCCCATTCTTCTCGCATGCTCTGTATTCGTTTCCTCATTTCCTGCTGCATCTCATTCCGAATTTCTCTCAGTTGAGTTTCTTTTATGTTCTCCATCTTCATTTCTGTCTTAATTTTTGCATCTTGAAGGCTCATCTCCATATCTGAATGAAGTGCTTTGATAATTTTCTCTCTTTCCTCCAGAAGTTTTTGTCTTTCTTCCTCTTGCCATGCCATCTTCTGGTGCTCAAACTGTGATTTTAGTGTCTCAACTCTTGAGTTTAGTTGAACAACAAATTTCTTATTTAAATTATCCAACTCCACCTGTGCTATTTTCCTTGCCTCTTCTTTCTTCTCTATCTCAAATTTGTCTTTGTTGTTCTGCCATTCTTTTATATTATCCTGCTCCTTTTTCAACCTTTCTGTTTCCTCTTTGATATGTTCCAGTTTTGTTCTCATATTCTCTTCTTTTTCATTTATCTTCTCTTGTGTCATTCTCATTCTATGTTCATCTTCTTTTATCTTGTCCAGTTTTACTCGCATCCTCTCCTCTTCTTCATTTATTTTTTCCCATTTGTCTCTCATCTTTTCTTCTTCTTTCTTTAACTTATCATGTCTTTCTCTCATCTTATTCTCTTCTTCATTCATCTTCTCCAGCTGTTTTCTCATTCTTTCCTCTGCATCCTTTATCTTCTCCAGTTTTTCCCTCATAGTTTCTTCTTCCTTCTTGATTTGATCTTCAACTCCATGTTTGATTTCTTTGTTGATATACTCTTGTGATTCCAGAAACCACTTTTTTCTCTGTTCCTTGATCTGTTCTGTCATACTCTGCTCATTTGAGAGGCTAACCTTTGTTTGTTCAACCTCGTTCGTCAAACGTTCAATGATCAGTTTATCACACTCTTTCTCTTTCTTTAATGATTCTATTAATTCATGTGACTTGTCAACTTTAGACTTCTGCAAACTAAGTTCTTGCTCTAACTGTCTGATTACATTATGATGTTCTACTTTCAAACTGGACAACTCAGCGTCGAATGTTTCTTTCAGCTGTCTTTCTTCTTCAGCTTGACGCAAACACAAATTCACAATTTCATCATTCTTTTCCTCTTCTACCTGTTTCACTTTTCTCTCCAATGCTGCCTTCTCTGAGATATATTTCTCCTCAAGTAAAACAATTTCACGTTTCATTTTGTCCCTGAGGGAAAATGTATCCTCCACAAATGTTGATTCACGTGGTTTCATTTCTTCAGCTAATCTTTCTTCAGATCTGTAAATAGAATTTAGTTCATTGTTTTTATTTTCATATTCCAAAATTGTTTCATGCATAGCATATTTATGTATTTCATCTGCTTCTTTTAAAGCTTCCTCCTGCTGGAGTTTGACCTTAGTTTCACATTGTTTCACAATAATTTCCATCCTTGATTTACATTGGTCCTCTTTCTCTTTCAGGAAGTATCGGAGCTCAGTTTGAAATTTCTCTTCTCGCAATCTCATTGCATTTTCAAATTCTTTCTGATGCTGTTGCTTCAGTTCATTAACCTCCCTGTTAAATTTTTGTTTCGTTGTGTGAAGCAATGATTCTAACTTTTTAATGTGCTCTCTCAATTTCTCAGGGCTGGCTTCTGACAAATCACCATGGTAACATTCAAAATCAGCGAAACTCCAGTCAGAGTCTGCCACGTGATTGTTGTTTGTGGAGACTTTCTTCAAGACAACTTCTTTCTGCTCCTCAATTATCTTCTCCAGCCCTCGTAACTTTGCATCTTTCTCCTTCATGATTTTCTCCAGAATATGCAGCTTGCTTGGTAGATCTGATTCTTGGAAACTTTGTGGGAGATTTGCTACAGAACCCTGTTTATTGACCAGAGAGGCAGCAGACTGTTTGTACATCTCCGTCAGTTTTTCTTCAAACTCCCGCATCTGTCTGTCATATTTCACCATGATACCACTGATCTCCTCCTTGTGTTTCTCCTCTAAAGACTTCACATTATTGTGATGATCCATCTCCAAGTTTTCAGCATATTTTTGAAACGTCTCCTTCTCATTGACCACTAAGTCAAGCTTTTGTTTGTACTCAGAAAGTTCATCCTCCTTGTTAGATAGTTTTGATTCAAAGACATTTCTTTCTTCAGCCCATTGTTGGATATCTGAAACAAACAAATGAAGATAAGTTGTCAATTTATATTTGAAACAAAGTGAGCAGACAAGGTATAATTCACAGTATAGGTCTGATGCAATTCACAGTGTAGGCCTGGTACAATCCACACTATCTGTCTGGTACAATTCACACAGTGGGCCTGGTACAATTCACACTGTGTACCTAGTACATTTCACACTATGTACCTGGTACAATTCACATTGTGTCCCTGGTACAATTCACACTATGTAACTGGTACAATTCACAATATGGGCCTGGTACAATTCACACTATGGGCTAGGTACAATTCATGATGTGGGCCTTGTATAATTCACAGTGTGGGCCTGATATCATTCACACTGTAGGTCTGGTACAATTCATGGTGTGGATCTGGTACAATTCACACTGCAAGCCTGGTACAATTCACAGTGTGGACCTGATACTATTCACACTGTGGATCTGGTACAATTAACACTGTGATCCTGGTACAATTCACACTGTGACCATGGTACAATTCACAATGTTGGCAGGTACAATTCAAAGTGTGGACCTGGTACAATTCACAATGTGGACCTGGTACAGTTCACAGTGTGGTCCTGGTGCAATTCACACTGTGGATGTGATGCAATTCAAAGTGTGAACCTGGTACAATTGAAAGTGTGAGCCTGGTACAATTAACAATGTGGACCTGACACAATACACACTGTGGACCTGGTACAATTCACACTGAGGACCTGATACAATTCACAATGTGGACCTGGTAAATTCACAGTGTGGTCCTGGTGCAATTCACACTTTGGATGTGATGCAATTCAAAGTGTGAACCTGGTACAATTAAAAGTGTGAGCCTGGTACAATTAACAATGTGGACCTCACACAATTCACACCGTGGACCTGATAAAATTCACAATGTGGACCTAGTATAATTCACAATGTAGACCTGGTACAATTGACACTGTTGAGCTGGTAAAATTCAAAGGGTGGACCTGGTAGATTTCACTGTATGAAAGGTATGAAACTACTTCAGGCAAGGATGCTGTTCTTCCTCGTGATCCTATGGCCTTGGATCGGAGTCTGGCTGTCTCAGAAGACCAATGCACATGTTAACAATCTTTGGACTGTTGGAAATCAAAATGTATCAAATAGAGCGATGCCCTGGCAACATGTCAACATTATAATACCTACCCACAAACACACAAGATATCTATAGCTTGTGTGATTATGGTAGACACATTGACATCCTGGCCCATGGTGTGGGATGTGTGTGCTGTAGTGAGGTGTCCCTTGTGTGGTTTATGGGAGGTGGCTGGAGTAGTTATGGGGGTATTTGCTGCCATGAACAAGCTCACTGAAAAAGTGAACTAATGGGTTTAGACGAGGATTGATTTGCACTGCACAGATCTATTTATGAACAGCCGCGTGATATGACATGAAATAGAGCCAGAAATGTGTTTCTAACACATTCGGCTGGGGAAAGTTGGATCAAGCAACACAGAATGACAAAACTGTAGAAACCGAATCAAATAACAATTGACAGACAAAACAGTTTTCAATTAATTACATCAACAGAACAGGCTGTTCAAGAACTACCACAGCAGCTGAAAAGTCCGTATAAATCAGCCAGTGAAAGAGTGGCCGTCTGACAATACTGCCAGTTATATTCGACAGTCAATGAAGATGATGTATTGTCCTGTTCAAGGGAGGCCAGAATTGTATAGCAAAGGTGTCATGAGTAGAGGCCTAACTGTAAGTTGGACAAGCTTTAATTTTGGCATTATTGAGTTGACAGCATTGAAGAGACAGCATGATGACGACAGGGCACTAGATAGCTAGAGATGCAGGGACAAATTGCCGTACATGAAAACTACAAACTTGCAGCACCACACATTGAGTGAAAGGTCAGACTTGGTTGGTGTTCAGGATTGTGTCACCGTGAGTTCGCAAATAAAGTTAGAATGTAAACTGCGATGCTTACGTGTTGAAGCCGTTTCTAAGCTGTGAACAAGTACACATCATTGCCTGTTGTTGTTTCTACCTTACGAGCAACAGTTCCAAACCAGTTGCACCCAACAACAGCATGACAATTGCAAGTAACGAAAGCGAATGAGTTGACTTGAATTGAGTTGAGTTGAGTTGAGTAGAGGTCTTTGGAGTCTCTGTGGTGAAGTGGTCAAGTCTTTTGACTTGGTCTCCGAAGGTTGTAGGTTCGATTTCGGGCCGCGTCCTTCGGTTCACGAGTGAAAATTTTCAGAGACTCCTGTGGGTCATCGCTAGAGCTACAAAGTTCGTGTTTTGTGCGACACTTTCCGTGCTGTGGAAAGAGACTGAGCCGTATGAGATAAAACCCAGTGCAATGAAGTCGACTCTGTGGAATTTTAAGCAACTTTTTGAGTAGACGTGAGTTGAGAGTTAAGTTGAGATGAAATTAGTTGAGCCGAGCTGAGATGAGCTGAGCTGAGTTGAGCTGAGTCAAGAACCAACATCAAAGCACTCAGGACATTTCCATACATGCTCCGTCCTCATCTTCAACAGCCAGCAAAGAGTCCAAAGTGGAGTCTGATTATCTATCCGTTTGGCCTTTCCACAGAGTCCTGAATGTTGGCCAGATCCTCTGATCACTCTCTGCAGCACCATTCTCTCCAGCCCGTGATGATTTATCTATCCTTCAACACTATGCACACGATTCCCAAAGGGCTCTGACAGAATCTGCTTTAACAGTGCACCAATACCCTACAACAGTGCACCAATACCCTACAACAGTGCACCAATACCCTACAACAGTGCACCAATACCCTACAACAGTGCACCAATACCCTACAACAGTGCACCAATACCCTACCCAAGTGGTACAGATCCAGCCAATCTGTTCGCCTGCTAATGCCCCACCACATTTTGATTGTTGAATTGAAGCAATGAACACTAAGAAGAAGAAAACAAGATGAAGAAGCAGCAGAAGAAGAACAGAGGATGGGAGAAAGGGAAGAAGAAGGAAGAGGAAGAAAAAGAGAAGAAAAATAACAATAATAACAGTAACACCAACACAAGAGCATTTAAAAATTTAGAATGAAATAATAATAAACAGCAGAAACACTGAAATTGTAATTACATTTTCATTACAAGCACAGCAAAACCTACAAAGAAACACTGCACAACAGAGACAACAAGTTATTAAGAAATTAGAGTAGTCAAATATGAAGAAGCAAAGCTTGCTGTTTGAGAATGTACCTCTCTCGTGGTCCGCCTGCCACAGCTTCTTGGCATCTGCCAGGGCCTCTTCTATCATATCCTGTCTGACCAACATTTGTTCTTCTAAACATGCTAGTTTGGCTTCTGATACCTAACACAATGAAATGGCATTATTACTTTATGTCAGCTCTTTTCTTTCTAAAATGTACATCTTTAATTAGTCTTTTAACACACATATATTTCTGAAAATAATTTAATATTTCAAAACAGGAACAGATCTGGTAGAACCATCCATTTAATTGTAATTCACTATAAAATATGTTACACTTTATTAGCAATTAGATGTGATATGTCAGCAAATATACATTACATTTGAAATCAATGTTTAATGTTTGAAGAATAATTCTACTGCAGTATTTAATGTTCGGCATAGTTGCAAAATGGCTAGTAAATTAGTATATAATATGTTATACTTTACTAACAATTAGGTGAAATATTAGAACCATTGTCAATTTGATGTGTGACTCAATTGTAAGGTTGGAAAAACAATTCTGGCTATAGCATAAAATGAAAGATTGCTCTGTGGTGAATCGGTTACGAATGCAATTCGTAATCACGCATATAGCATTCAAAACACAGCTACGGGTGATTTAGAAACAGACCGCCTTGCGTTGGTTTCCATACAAAGGTATGAGTACCAGTTATCCAGAAATCAATGGGAAAATACTGAACGTAAACTTGTCAAGATATCACAAACAGCCAAACAATGCTGGGGTTGACTGTGACGTCCTGTAAGGGATGTGCAACTAATAAACTAACATGAGACAGAATGTTGTGGACAGCCATGATCACTAATGCAGCACGGAAAGGAGTATAAGATTGACTGTTTTACATTCCAATATTCAACATAACAAATACTTAACTATTAGTTTCCATTCTTTCATTCCACTATAATTCCATTTCCATTCATTATTTCTATCTAACATACCATCATTTCGAGATTCCTCTGAGATTGCTGCTGTAACTCTGATTCAATTGTCTGCCTTAGAGAGTTCTTGATTTGATCACGTTCCTTCTCCAGTTGGTCCCGCATGAAGCTTTCCCATTCTTTCTTCTCCTTGTCCAGCTTGTCTCTTATCTATTGGAATATCAGATTGGGAGGGGAAGCGGGTCTCTTGAATGAAGTGTTTATAAGTGTGTGTGTGTGGAAATCGGTTGTGTGATTGTGCATCCATCCACACACCCAGCCACTCACCCACCAACTTCCAGGATGACCCAGACTAAACTGAGCACCTGGGCAACAATTAATCACTTAACCTTTCAGTTTAGGTCAAATTGGTTCATTTAACCCATGATTTTATTAGAAGGCAGCGAGTCAAATGGTTTGGCCATGCAACTAGATTACCAGTTAACAGTATACCACAACAAGCAATGATGTACAGACCAGATGGAAGCAGAGGAAGAGGCAGACCACATAAACGATGGACGGAGGGAATAGCAGAGTCCATGGGAATATCGATACATGAAGCCCATAAGTGGGCACTCTCCTGCTGTTTATACTTCACCTCGACACCGTAAGTTACAAGAGGAACATGATGAGATGAGATGATGAAGATGAGTTCTCCATGGCAGGAGTGGTCAAACCGTCTCTCTCATGCTTTGAAAGGAAGGATTTATTTTCAGACTGCATCCTGCAGGTAACAAGTGCAATTTTTTTCGGAGACCATTGAGGATTACCGCAGAAGCTATGAAGCTTATGCTTTGTGCTTGCTATTCTATGGAGAGAGACTCTTTAACTCAAGATAGGTATGCATACAATAGTTGGAGTGTGACAATATGCTGTTAGAATTCATGTCATAAATAATGGCAATATTTACTACAAGAAATCTGATTGGTTCATACATTAGCCAATCATCTTCTTACCTTGCCCCGCTCCTCTTCTAACTGAGTCCTGTAGCTCTCCTTCAGTTCAGCCTCTCGTTGGGAATGTTCCTCACAAGTTCTCACATACAGGGCCTTCACATTGTCCAGCTCTGTCTGGGTGGATCTCAACGATTGGCTGTTTCAAAAATGTAATATTGTTTGAAACACATTCTAGTGTTGAAAAAAGAAAAGAAAAAACAGAACATCCCCACAAACATGCTCCCAGGAGAAAAACACTCTGTGATATGCCACACAGGGGAAATAATTCTAATCAGACGCGCCAAGATAAACAGGTAAGAGTATGATGATGATGAGAGGATGGATGAGTACAGAATGACATGAGGACACTTGTGTAAACCAATGACCTGACCAAAACCAACCCTACTGTCATTGAAGATTTGAACCCGGTTTATCACATTGGTTGGTGGATGTATTAACCACTATAATAAACAAACAGATGTTTAAACAGTGAAACATAGATAGACAGAGAGACAAACGGGTAAACATGCAGATTAATGATACACAGACAAGCAGAGAGGAAGGGGGGGGGGGAAGAAGAGAAAAGCAGACAGACAATCTGATGAATCAATACACAGACAGAAAGAGAGAAACAGACAGACAATCTGATGAATCAATACACAGACAGAAAGAGAGAAATAGACAGATAATCTGATGAATCAATACACAGACAGAAAGAGAGAAACAGATTAACAGATGGATGGATACACTGACAGGCAGAGAGATAAATAAGATAGGTAAACAAACGAATGGATACACACACATGTAGATAGAGAGACAGGTAATTGATTAGTTGATGCATATATCAGACAGAGAAATACATTGACAAATAGATGAATGTGTGCATAGATAGGTAGAGAGAGAGAGAAACTGATAGACAAACAGATTAATGGATACACAGAAAGTTAGTGAAAAACAGCTAAAAGGATACATGTATAGGCAAAGAGAGAAACGGACAGATAAATAGATGAATTGATATACCGATAGACAGATAAACAGACAAACAGATGAATGGGGACAGACAGGCAGACAAAGCAATAGATAGACAAACAGATGAATAATACTCATGTAGGTAGAGAGAGATCTATCACAGCTTGTGATAGATAGATGAACTGATACACAGACAGATGGAGAGATAGATGCATGGGTACTTTGACAGGCAGAGAGTAACAGACAGAAATAGATGAAATGATACACATTCATGCAGACAGAAAAAACAGACAGATAAGTAGATGAATTGATACACATTCATGTAGAGAGACAAACAAACAGACAAATAAATGAATGGATACACATTCATGCAGAGAGAGAAACAGACAGACAAATAGATAAAAAGTCGCTTAAAAGTCGACAGGGTCGACTTCATTGCACCAGGTTTTATCCCATATGGCTCGGTCTCTTTCCGCAGCACGGAAAGCGTCACACAAAGCACGAACTCCGTAGCATTTAGCGACGACTCACAGGAGTCTCCGAAACATTTCACTTGTAAACCGAAGGGTGCGGCCCAGAATCGAACCACAAATAGACAAATAGATGAATGGATACACATGCAGTGAAACAGATAGATGAAAGAATAGGTGAATAGACATACAGATATATAGATGGACTAACAGACAAACAAGATGAATAAACAAAGAGAATGCAATCTTTAGACATGTTTAAACTACTCAGTCAACCTTACAGCAACTTAGACAGACAGACAGCCAGCCAGGCAGAAAAAATAAAGTCCAAAACAGGATTAGATGGATAGACATACATACATGAAGAAACAAAATTAATGGATAAACAGGCAGGCATTCATAAAATTAACAGCAGACATCAGGAATGGACAAATAGACAGACTCATGAATAGACACTTTGGAAAGAATGGATGGATGAATAAAAAGACAGACTACAACTAAACTCACTTGAGATTATCAAGCTTGCGTTGATAGCTTTCTTCGAGCATGGTCTTTTCCGACTGAAATCTCTCCTCAATGTCCTGGCGAAGATTGTCGAAACTTTGTCGATTCACAGCCTCCATGGTCCGCTGGCAGCTCTCTAGGGCGGCCTGCTTATCTAGGTCAAAGTCGTTGACCATCTGTGCAATCTGATGATTGAGTTCTGCATTGATTTCTCCCAGCTTGGCCTCGCTGTCACCGACCTCCTGCAGACGTATCTTGTAATCCTGCACAGAAAGATTACATCAGAAGTGAACTCAAGCCATTTAAGGACAACTATATTGTCAAAGGTATTTTTCAAACTGAACAGAATAATGAATGGTTCATCATGATTATGTGCCCTACCAAATTGTGTATGCGTTCGTGTCTCTCTGCAGACTAGATGCTGTGGGTTAAATTAGCCGAGGATATTCTGCCATGCCACAGTCTCAGGGACTGTTATAATGGATAATCAAAATATTGTATTCACCTCATGAATGTAAACACAGGAGCCACAAACAATATTTCACAATTTATTGTATTTATTGTCAGGTGCATACTGCAAATATAAATCATATGAGGTGATCAAATTTAAAGCTTCTAAAATTGCATTAGTTTGTACGTTTGATTACTCATGGAGTATGATTAGTAAGGTGGAGAAAGGAATGTTTCAAAGAAAGGAATGACTATCCTCGCTTCAGAGGTTAGTGTTTGTGATAATTGTATGTTTTTTTTTTTTGCTCTGGCCCAAAGAGACTGGCGGAATGAACAGGCTGATAGGCTGTCAGGAAATGCATCTCTTGGTGGTAGATTGCCTATGGACAAGGGGGAGGTGGTCATGTGCCTGTGGGACAGGAGGAGAAGGCGAGGGAACAGACTAAGAACTCTTATGTAGAAAGAATGATATTGCGGGGGATCGGCAGGTTATGGAAGAATCTCAAAACTGAGAGGGAAGACAAGGAGAACTTTTAATCAGATAGCGGTGGGAACGATTAAAAGTTTGACTCTTCACAGGCTGTTGAACAAGGGGACAGAGCGCATATGGGAATGTCCTGAGTGCAGTGATATAATTTATTAGCTCAATTCAACTTACTAGTAATTATACATGTGAAATCTGAGATTACTGCGGGGATAACAAATGCTCCACATTTTAACAATACTTATGTATACACGTGATGAGTTGCATGAAATATGCCAGGCAATAAATCGTGCATTATATTGTTTGTGGATTCTGTGTTTGAAGTCTGGGCATGTTATGGGGAAATGATTGTGTTGGAGACATGTTGTGGGGAAATGATTGTGTTGTGAGACATGTTGTGGGCGAATGATTGTGTTGTGAGACATGTTATGGGGAAATGATTGTGTTGTGAGACATGTTATGGGGAAATGATTGTGTTGTGAGACATGTTGTGGGGAAATGATTGTGTTGTGAGACATGTTGTGGGCAAATGATTGTATTGTGAGACATGTTATGGGGAAATGATTGTGTTGTGAGCCATGTTATGGGGAAATGATTGTGTTATGAGACATGTTTATTTTGTGGGGGGGGGGAACATTTGTGAGAGAATTGTGTGGAGAGAATGATACAGATTATACTGAGAGATGTGTGGGGGTAATCTGAGGATAATGTGTTGTGTCATCATCATCATCTTCTTCTACTTTAGCCGTCAAGCGTCATGGGGGAAGAATTGTTGATATTCCATCCCAGTGGGTCACATTGGATAGTGTCATTCCATGTGATTGTCATATATCTTTGATGTTGCCAATCCATTTTCTTCTTCGGCGTCCTTTGGATCTCATATTAGATCTTCTTTAATGTAGGGACAAAATTGGTAGTTAGAGGTGTTGCATGTTAATGAGATGGCCAAACCATTTGATTGTCTGTCTGTCAATAAATGTGGCACAAGGAGTTAATCTCACTGTCTGTCTGATAACATCATTTCTTAATTTCTTACTCGGTCTGGATAATTAGGTTGGCAGCTTTTCTTAAGCATCTCATCTTGCAGGTGTTGAGTTTGCATAAGTGTGGTTTGAATAATGTTCACGTTTGAGATTGGTAGCATAGGGTTGTGTGAATATGCTGTTTATTATCTGTCATTTTGCGGACATGATGGGTATATTTGGATGTTTCGGTAAGGGTGATAGTTGATATGTCAGCACACTTGCTTTTTGACATCTATGGGTGAATGTGAAAAATACACAGGTACATTTTGTGAGGGCTTTGTTGAGAGGTGATTGTGACGTGGGGAATGAGTACATTGTGGGGGGTGTTTGTGATGTGGGGGATGTTTGTGATGTGGGGGATGTTTGTGATGTGGGAGATGATTGTGATGTGAGGGATGTTTGTGATGTGGGGGATGTTTGTGATGTGGGAGATGATTGTGATGTGGGGGATGTTTGTGATGTGGGGGATGCATGTGATGTGGGGAATGATTGTGATGGGGGAAATGATTGTATGTGGGGGATGTTTGTGATGTGGGGATGATTGTGATGTGGGGAATGATTGGGATGTGAGGGATGTTTGTGATGTGGGGGATGTTTGTGATGTGGGAGATGATTGTGATGTGGGGGATGTTTGTGATGTGGGGGATGCATGTGATGTGGGGAATGATTGTGATGGGGGAAATGATTGTATGTGGGGGATGTTTGTGATGTGGGGATGATTGTGATGTGGGGGATGATTGTGATGTGGGGGAAATTCGTGATATGGGGGGATGTTTGTCATGTGGGGGATGTTTGTCATGTGGGGGGGGGGGGTGATTATGATATGGGGGATGATTGTTTTGTGGGGAATGTTTGTGATGTGGGGGATGTTTGTGACATGGGAAATGATTGTGATGTGGGTGATGCTTGTGATGTGGGGGATGTTTGTGACATGGGAAATGATTGTGATGTGGGTGATGCTTGTGATATGGGGGATGTTTGTGATGTGGGGGATATTTGTGATGTGGGGATGTTTGTGATGTAGGGGATGTTTGTGATGTGGGGGATGTTTGTGATGTGGGGGATGATTATGATGTGATGGATGTTTGTGATGTGGGGATTGCTTGTGATGTGGGGGATGATTGTGATGTGGAGGATGTTTGTAATGTGGAGAATGTTTCTGATGTGGGGGATGCGTTTGATGTGAAGGATAATTGTGCCATGGGAGATTTTTGTGATATGGGGGATATTTGTGATGTGGCGGATGCTTGTGATGTGGGGGATGATTGAGATGTGGGAGAGGATAATACAAAAGAATGTGAGTGAGGTTAGTGACAAAAATCCATACCTCAATATCTGCCAGCAGAGCATTCATATCTCGTTTCAAATCTTCAATCTCTCGCTGCTGTCTGGTCTCCACCACCTTCACACCTCCATCACCAGGTTTGATCAGTGAATCCAATTCTTGAATTCGACTCTGAAAACACAAGATGGTTGCTTCTAAAAGTGAAGTTGTATCAGTGCTGTTTTAAACAGTGCTGTTGATGTTGCAGCAGTGCTGATGTAACAGTGCTGTTGTAACAGTGATATTGTAACAGTGCTGTTGTAACAGCAATGTTGTATCAGTGCTTTTGTAACAGTGATGTTGTAACAGTGATGTTGTAACAGTGATGTTGTAGTACATCAGCATTTTAGTGGAGTAGAAGTGATGGTTGGTGATCTTTTACAGTAGTACATCAGCATTTTAGTGGAGTAGAAGTGATGGTTGGTGATCTTTTACAATAGTACATCAGCATTTTAGTGGACTAGAAGTGATGGTTGGTGATCTTGTACAGTAGTACATCAACATTTTAGTGAATCTGTTTGTTCTTCTTCTTCTTCTTCTTCTTCTTCTTCTTCTTCTTCTTCAGGTATGTGGTCTAGAGCTTACTTACTTATTGGCATCTAGCCGTCTGGACAGATGAAAGTTTGTTACATTGTGCTTCAAAAATAGCACAAAGCCTGGACTGAATTGTAGAGACCTTGTGTTGCCCATGCAGCATGATCCCTCTCCCCGCCTGCCTAATTTACTCCTGTGGAAAGGTAACACCAATACATCTGAAGCAAGACAAGCTGCAGAAGCTGCCAGATCAGCAAAGCAATGCTCTAACTGTCCGCCTGTCGGAGCTTCAATCCTAGACCAGTTGCCAACCAAGGCTTAGGGCCTGGTCTGCCCTGCCATGACATTTAGTCTTTAGGTTGCATTTCCGTGCACCAGGATAGGCTTCTAAATCCCATTTGTGCTCCTCCTGCCAAAGCCGTTGGCAACATGTGTTCCAGACAGCTGGATTAAACTATTGACTTGTCATCCTTGACTTTGGCACTTAATTACAAGTATCTCTAAAGTCGGAGTGGGTTCGCCTGATGGCGAGGGGCACTGTTAATATGGAAATCTAATCCACACGCAAAATTCAGTCCATCACTACTATAAATAGTGTGTGTGGACTATACTTGAGTTCAAAGCGAGCGAGTGCAACAAAAAAATGTTGAGTGTTGAGTGTGGTAAACGTCGTCCAACATTCAGCGTTAACAGAAAGCAGGAGGTACCGTTTACTGTCATACAGTAGCTCAGTTACATCTAACTAAGACCTGATATTCGGCGCTAACAGAAAGCAGGTAGTACCATCTACTGTCATACAGTAGCTCAGTCATATCTGACTAAGACCTGACACATGGTCCAGAGCAAACATGGACAAACATAACTCTCCAACCCTCTGTTATCTCATATTCTAATGAAGTCAATGTTGCTTACATATCAACTAGCACCCATACTTAAACATACAAATATACCTGTGTCTGCAAAATGACAGATAATAAATGACATATTTACATCAATCATTTGATACCAATGTCAAAAATAGATAATTTCTAAATTCCATTCCATTCTGTAGAAAAAGGCATTCAGGTTCCCTTGAACAGTCAATTTCTTGGTTAGTCATAATTGGGGCCCTTAGGGTGCTTTCCTTTCTGCTTGAAAAAAAAATCATCATCATCATCAAGTGCCATGCCAGCTGGCGTAGGCGTTCATGGCTCTCCACAGATCTCTTTGGTGTTCTGAATCAACTCTGCTGATGATATACCTCCATGTCACTGTCTAAATCCATCCAGCATCATTTCTCTTGGTCTGCCTCTGCCTCTCTTCCCCTCGATCTTTCTAGTTGTCACGATGTTCTCCAATGTCTCTCTTCTCATCACATGACCAAAGAAAGCTGTTTGTCTCTTTCTTATTGTTGTAAATAATATTCTAGTTTCATTAGCCTGTCTCAGGCAGTCGTTGTTAGTTACTTTGGCAGTCCAAGGAATTCGCAACATTCGTCTTAGGAACCACATCTCTGTTACTTCTAATTTCTCCCTAATTTGTTCATTTACATTCCACGATTCACTGTCGTACAGCAAAACTGGTTCTACATAGCATTTCAGCACTCTCTTACATTCAGTGACAGTGACTTATTGCATAAGATACTCTTCATTTTCTGAAATGCGGCTTTTGCTTGCCCTATTCTGCTCTTAATCTCTGTTGTACATCTTCCATCTGATGTTATAAATGCTCCCCCCCCCCCCCCCCCCTTTTTGTTTTTTGTTTGCATATCATATTCAGGACATTGCTGTGAACATCAGCATCTTTCAGCTGATTGTTGATTTCTTGGCAAGATTATGCTCAGTAGTTTGCCATTGCTTTCTGAGCAGCTGGCTTACATACCCGGTAGGTTATCAAAGTGGAGAGAACCACTACCAATTCTTGTGCACATCACGTTACTCACAAGAGTATACGGGATTATGGAGAAAGTCGTGTAATCCCTAGACCAGGGAGACCGGCATAAATGCCCCTAGGTATTTAAAATTATCCAAATGGTTAAGAATTTTTCCTTCTATTTCTATTTCAAATTTTGGTGTCACCATTTTCTTTGATATCACCATTGTTACTGTTTTCTTGATATTCAAGGAGAGTCATTTCTTTGCACTCTCTGTTACTACAATGTCCAGCAATTGTTGTAGGTCTGTTGAATTATCTGCCACCAATACTGTGTTATCTGCATAGCGTATATTATTTATATATACTCCAAGGCCAGTGCGGTCTTTGGCAGACTGTACAAGAATGTATGGGACAGAAATCGAATAAGCCTGCAAACAAAGCTGAAAGTCTATAGAGCAGTTGTATTATCCACACTGCTATATGCTTGTGAAACATGGACTGTTTATCAGTGACATGCTAGGAAATTAAACCACTTCCACACAGTCTGCCTTAGGAAGTTATTGAAGATTATATGGCAAGACATTGAAGACCCCAGACACTGAAGTTCTAGAAAGAGCATCCATACCCAGTATCTACACTCTACTAATGAAAAATCAAATTCGCTGGGCTGGTCACTTAACTCGTATGCCAGATCACAGGCTCCCTAAAAAAACAAATTTTTTACAGCGAGCTGTGTTGTGGTAAACGCTCCCAAGGCAGCGAGAGGAAACGCTTTAAAGACACTCTGAAAATCTCACTGAAAGCTTTTGGAATTCATCCTGACATCTGGGAGACTGCTGCTAAAGACCGTAATTCGTGGCGTACATCATTACATAAGGGTGCTATCACTTGTGAAGCAACCAGGACTGCAAGAGCTGTGAAGAAAAGGCTGGACAGAAAAACCACTGCAGAAGATCCTCCTCCTGGAACGTCAAGCATTCTTTGCCCACATTGTCAAAGAACATTTCGAGCCAAAATAGGCCTTATCAGCCATCTTAGAACCCACGGCTCCATACTTTCAACCCCACTGGATGAAATGAATGGTCATCATCATTCTTGATGGACAAACAACAACATTATTTATATTATAACCTCCAACTAGTATTCCTGGCGTCTCTTTGATCTCTCTCATTATTACTTCGTTATATAGGGAGAAGAAATTTGGCGACAAGACACACCCCTGTCATACTCCTAGCTTTATTTGTTCGTATCTGCCCTGTTTATTTCCCATTTTAATTGTTTCTTCTTGGTTCCAGTAAATATTCTTTATTATGCTTAAATCTTTCCCATCAATGTTGATATCTTCCAAAATTTTAATCAGTTCATCATGTTTTACTTCAAATGCCTTGCAAAAATAGAGCTGAAATTTTTGCTTCATAATTACTATGAATTTCTGGCTTGGTGGAATTAATCTTTGTTGCTGCATTCATGACTGGTTAGGTTCACACACTTGTAGGGTCTGGTGTTGTTAGGCTCCCCCCTCTCATGTTGTTCTTTTTACAGGGACTGTAGTTGAGTCAGTGGTGACTCCATCTATCTCTCCTGTGGTTTGCTCTGTCACATCTTCATGGTCTATCACTTCTTCTTTTAAATCTTGTGTCTTGGCCTGTTGATCTTGGGGGAGTGTAGTCTCTTCTCCTGGTTACCGTGCATTCTTGATCGCTTTCGTTTTCATTTTCTGTTTCTTTCTCCTCTTCTGATTTCCAAAACACACTTACAAAAAACCAACACCTGGGAGATGAGATTCTTGAAAAGCGCTGCCAACTTAACCATCCAAGACTGAGTAAGAAATGATGTTATCAGACAGGCAGTGGGGTAACATCTAGTGCCATATAAGAAATGATGTTATCAGACAGGCAGTGGGGTAACATCTAGTGCCATATAAGAAATGATGTTATCAGACAGGCAGTGGGGTAACATCTAGTGTTATATAAGAAATGATGTTATCAGACAGGCAGTGGGGTAACATCTAGTGCCATATAAGAAATGATGTTATCAGTCAGGCAGTGGGGTAACATCTAGTGTTATATAAGAAATGATGTTATCAGACAGGCAGTGGGGTAACATCTAGTGCCATATAAGAAATGATGTTATCAGACAGGCAGTAGGGTAACATCTAGTGCCATATAAGAAATGATGTTATCAGACAGGCAGTGGGGTAACATCTAGTGCCATATAAGAAATGATGTTATCTGACAGGCAGTGGGGTAACATCTAGTGTTATATAAGAAATGACGTTATCAGACAGGCAGTGGGGTAACATCTAGTGCCATATAAGAAATGATGTTATCAGACAGGCAGTGGGGTAACATCTAGTGCCATATAAGAAATGATGTTATCAGACAGGCAGTGGGGTAACATCTAGTGCCATATAAGAAATGATGTTATCAGACAGGCAGTGGGGTAACATCTAGTGCCATATAAGAAATGATGTTATCTGACAGGCAGTGGGGTAACATCTAGTGTTATATAAGAAATGATGTTATCTGACAGGCAGTGGGGTAACTAACATCTAGTGTTATATAAGAAATGATGTTATCAGACAGGCAGTGGGGTAACATCTAGTGCCATATAAGAAATGATGTTATCAGACAGGCAGTGGGGTAACATTTAGTGCCATATAAGAAATGATGTTATCAGACAGGCAGTGGGGTAACATCTAGTGTTATATAAGAAATGATGTTATCAGACAGGCAGTGGGGTAACATCTAGTGCCATATAAGAAATGATGTTATCAGACAGGCAGTGGGGTAACATCTAGTGTTATATAAGAAATGATGTTATCAGACAGGCAGTGGGGTAACATCTAGTGTTATATAAGAAATGATGTTATCAGACAGGCAGTAGGGTAACATCTAGTGCCATATAAGAAATGATGTTATCAGACAGGCAGTGGGGTAACATCTAGTGCCATATAAGAAATGATGTTATCAGACAGGCAGTGGGGTAACATCTAGTGCCATATAAGAAATGACGTTATCAGACAGGCAGTGGGGTAACATCTAGTGCCATATAAGAAATGACGTTATCAGACAGGCAGTGGGGTAACATCTAGTGTTATATAAGAAATGACGTTATCAGACAGGCAGTGGGGTAACATCTAGTGCCATATAAGAAATGATGTTATCAGACAGGCAGTGGGGTAACATCTAGTGCCATATAAGAAATGATGTTATCAGACAGGCAGTGGGGTAACATCTAGTGCCATATAAGAAATGATGTTATCAGACAGGCAGTGGGGTAACATCTAGTGCCATATAAGAAATGATGTTATCAGACAGGCAGTGGGGTAACATCTAGTGCCATATAAGAAATGATGTTATCAGACAGGCAGTGGGGTAACATCTAGTGTTATATAAGAAATGATGTTATCAGACAGGCAGTGGGGTAACATCTAGTGCCATATAAGAAATGATGTTATCAGACAGGCAGTGGGGTAACATCTAGTGCCATATAAGAAATGATGTTATCAGACAGGCAGTGGGGTAACATCTAGTGCCATATAAGAAATGATGTTATCAGACAGGCAGTGGGGTAACATCTAGTGTTATATAAGAAATGATGTTATCAGACAGGCAGTGGGGTAACATCTAGTGCCATATAAGAAATGATGTTATCAGACAGGCAGTGGGGTAACATCTAGTGCCATATAAGAAATGATGTTATCAGACAGGCAGTGGGGTAACAACTAGTGCCATATATATTGAAAGACAGAAGATCAAATGGTTCACCCATCTTGTTAGAATGCAACATCATCAACTACTAACACTGGCACTACACCATAGAAGATTTGATACGAGAGCAAGAGGACGTCGAGAAGAAAATGCATTAACGGCATTGTGGACAAACATTCACCGCGTGAATTGGTCTGACCAGTCACATTCACTGCTGCCAGGGGTTGTAGTTATTATGCCTTTTGTGAAGCACAATGTAACAAACTATCATCTGTCCAGATGGCCAGGTGCCAGTAGTAGTATTCCAGAACATGAACACAAAGATGAATTTACAACTTATAAATGAGAGAATTAATACGAAGCAGACATGAAGTACAAACCTGCTGATCTGCACATGCTTTTTCCAAACTGGCAACTCTGCTGTGACTTTCTTCAAGTTCTTTTCTCAGAACCTTGACCTCCTCAACTTTCTCTATGACCTCTGATCTCTTCTGTCTGTTGCTGTACAAGCATCTTTCTAACTCTGACTTTAAGGATGCTATCAGTTTATCTGAGGCTGGAGTTTCTTCATGTCTGATGAGAGAATGCAGTATATTCAAGTATTTTCTTTGCAGTTGCTTGCAACCAAGAAATATGGACTCCAGAAAAATAATTGGGGATACAGAGAACAAGCAAGCAACTTTATTTTCAAAAAGGTTAAGAATTGGGCATGCAGACCTGTCTAACATTCTGACCTTCTTATCTCCCTTCTTTCGAACATTATTTCACTCTGATATCTATTAAGACATTAATGTTAAAGTAATTGTTGCAATAATATAAGAATTACGAACATGTTGGAAACACGCACACATAAAAAAAAAAAAACATACGCACGGATGCTTGCTCGTACCACTCACGCATGTGCACAGAGAGAGAGAGAGAGAGAGAGAGAGAGAGAGAGAGAGAGAGAGAGAGAGAGAGAGAGAGAGAGAGAGAGAGAGAGAGAGAGAGAGAGAGAGAGAGAGAGAGAGAGAGAGACTACATATATATTGCATATATAATATATTACAAAATAACAACACCAATAATAAGAATATCAATAATAATAACAATTATCATCATCATATTAATTGTGACAAGGATAACGCTACAGAAAAAGATAGAAAATTACTTTTCGTTCTAAGATTATTTTGAGGAAGCATGTCTGTAAGAGTTGAACACTCAAAGCGGTGATGCTGAACAGTCTTGTAAAGATATTTACAAGACTGGCTCTCTGGAGTTAATTCTGGCTGGAGACTGTTTGGATGAATGCTAAGTAATATGTGTTGTGTGTCGAATTCTGGAATTCATGTAATGTCCTCTCTTTGTCAGATGGTTTATGTTATCATTAAGGTGATACCTTGACTCCGATCAAATGAGATACACAAAGGCAGAGGAAAAAGTGCAAAAAAACTAAGATAATAAAACAGTTTAATGAGGGGGAATCTTCTTGTCACTAGCAAATGTTCCAAATTGCTGATGACTGATTGGGACCTTGACAGATGGTAGATTTTAAAATGAATTTAAACCTCTCCATAGCACAAGACCTGGGCTGGATTTAGAGACCATGTGTTGCCCATGCAGTCTGGTCCCCCCTCTGCTTTCTAGTTTACTCCAGAGGTAAGGAAACACCAATATGTCTGGAACAAGACAAGCTGCAGAAGCAACTGGATCAGCAAAGCGATGCTCTAGTCATCTGCCTGTTGGAGCTTTGATCCTAGACCAGTTGCTGACCAAGGCTTAGGGTCTGCCCTGCCTCGACATTTAGTCATTAGGTTGCATTTCTTTGAACTAGGGTAAGGCTCTTTTCCTCCCAATTGCACTTCTCTGCCTAAAAGCTGTTGGCACAATGTGGGGTGTCGGGTTTGGTGAGTGCCACCCAACATTCAACGCTAACAGAAAGCAGGTAGTAGTGTCTACTGTTGTCCGGTAGCTCAGTCATATCTGACTAAGACCTGACTATAAACATTGCTGATACTAAGCCCAAAACATGTCAAACTAATAAAGAAGCTTGAAACAAAATACAAAACAGATAAACATGTTGACATGTTGATATCGCTGAAAAAGCGATTAATAAATTAATACTTGACACATCTCATAAACAACAAATAATAAGCCCAACGACAACAAAGCAAACATAAACAATACAAAGAAATCAATGAAACATCTGTAATAAAATGAAATCAATGGCAATAGAGAACATTTTATTGATGAAGTTTAGAAAATCTTCATTGGCAGGCAGAAGACAAGAGCAAATCAACAACATCAGCTTCTGATGAAAAATAACATAGGAAAAAAAAAACACTAGAACAATTATAAATAAGTTAATGGTGGGAAGATGTCAGATAGAAGGAAACAAGTCAATCAAATCTGGGCAAATAGTGAAAAAAATTTCAGATTGAAAATCAATAAAATGTGGGTTAATGGTGGAGAAAATGATGGACAGAAGGAAACATAAAGGGGAAAAACAATGAAAGTTAGAAGGAAACATCACATCAATAAAACTTGGGTTAATAGTTGAAACATTGACCCACCTGGGCACAGACTGGGGTGAGTCAAAATTTAATGTCTTCCTAATCCCGAGATCAGTCATGGAATCATCATGGGAGGGTCTGCTGACACTATGTGATGACTCCGCAAACACTCCAAGCTGTGACGCTGACTCAAACATGTTCAACTGTTCCTTCAGTTCCTTGATTTCTCTCTGTAATGAGAACAGGTGAGAGTATATAGAAGCTAGTGGCTTTTCTAGTTTTCATATATTTAACATATTTATTCTCTCTGTTTGTTAGAACAACAACAACAACAACAACAACAACAACAACAACAACAACAACAACAACAACAACAACAACAACAACAACAACAACAACAGATTGCCTGGGTCGGCATCCCTTGGTGGGATACTGGCTCAAGATAGAGCAGATGTGGTTGGGGACTTATGGAATCGTGTGTATATAGTACAGACATGAACAGTTAGGTCATCATGGCCTGGAGAGAATGGTGCTGCGGGGAGTGACCAGAGGATCTGGCCGACACTCAGAACTCCGAGGAACGGCCAGACAGACACATAACCAGACTTCTACTGGTACCATTAGTATTGGGACTCTTTGCTGGCTGTTGAAGAAGAGGATAGAGCACACATGGGAACGTTCCTAGTGCTGTGATGGTGGTTCTTGAATCAACTCTCTTATTTGTAGTGTTTTTAGTTTACATATATATTTCTATATTACATACAAGTTACATATGATCTCAGGTATGTTTCTCCTGTTGTGCATGTATATTGTGAATCAGCTTGAAGACTTGGATTCAGCATCATCTCACTATTTTCACCACTCGGGGGTGGGGGGGGGGGGGGGCTGAGTGGTCTTGAGGTATGGTGACCGCCTCGAGTGCTGGAGGTCCCGGGTTCAAGCCTTATGAGGCCCGGGATTTTTTCACGTGGACTTCTAGTAACAAAATGTCCCTTCTTTCCCTTCTCTCTGGGTAGTGAAATTGGAGGCCTGAGTGTATTATTGCACACGTAAAAAATCCCTTGGCAGTTGGAAATCAAAAAAGAGTAGCCTAACAGCGCTGCTCGGGCAAAATTTCGAGTTAAAAATATACCCAAAGTATTTCAGGATCTTTGTTGGTGCTACAGAGTTCATGCACTGAGCTGAGATTCTCTGGACTCAGGCTTGAGTTAGGAGTAGAATGGAGCACTTATGTGCCGTGATGTTTATCCATCGACTAAACTATTTCACCACTACATGTGTCAATCACCACCTTATCGTTGGAACGTGAACATCATGCACCAGGTACATTGTGATATGGTTCCTTCCCACAGCACATTTCCACTTGGCTGGGAGACAGCTAGCTTATTTCCCTAAACAATTTAGCCCTGTCACAGTCTCTACAGCACAGAAAACGTTTTTTCTCCCAAGATCTATTGATAGATACCTACCTGAAAATTCTGACACATATCCTCGGAGATTCTCTTTGATGCCATCGCCTGCTGCAACTGTACCCTCATCATGCTGACTTCTTGAGATGATGCTGGTGGAGCATATAAACAATATTCAAGACATAATCATATAAATGTACTTTAATGGACAACAATGATATCTTTCATTCTTTAAAATACAGTATTAAATTGATTTATATTTTGTAGGACAGTTAGAGGTAATCTGGCAGCGTCTACAGCTGGTCTTATTCCGGATGTAGGGGTGTGACCTTTCCTCTGGAGTAAACTAGACAGGCGAGAGAGGGATCATGCTGCATGGGCAACACATGGTCTCTAAATTCAACCCAGGCTTTGTGCTATGGAAAGTATAACACCATTTTACAAACAAGATGGCCAGGTGCCAGTTATGATGTCAATGTATATCAGTTATATCCTGTTTGCCAGCATCTGTGTCAAAGGGATGACAAACACAATGCATAATCGCACATACTGTGCTCACAATCACACATACTGCGCTCACAATCAACTGCAGGCGATTTGGAAGCAGACAGCCTCATGATGATTGGTCACAATGGTAGAGCCACCGTCATTCAGAAAGCAAAGGCAAACTACTGATTGTAAACTTGCCTTGTAAATCACAAACAGCCAAACAATGTTGGGATTGAATGTGAAGTCCTGTGAAGGACATGCAGCTAATATTAAAATAATATCCTGTTCAACTTTCTGGTTGGTAATTGGGATATGTGTTGTCTATTGCTGTTTGAGGCGATGGATGTCTATATGTTGTTCTTTTGCTATTTCATATTGTGTTTAGCACTTCCAGTCCCCAACACAGAGGATAGGCAGGTGACCTGTTTATGTTTGTGGTTATGGTTTGCTTATGCATTTTCTTCATGTTGGACTGGTAGTGCATGCTTCCGTCACCCTGCTACTGAGTTGAGTGCGTGAAGCAACAATGTGAGCTGTGAATTTCATGTGGTGTGCTTTTACATCTGTCCGCAGTTTTTTGTAGCGTGAACTGCATATTCAGAAAAATGGTGACGGGCCAGTGGCTGAACTAACTGGGTCGCCTTATGCTGTAATGTGTGGCTGCTGATTTTCTAGTGAGTGCTGCTTCCATCGACGATGGGCTGTACTTTTTGTGGCAGACTTTTGTGTTGGCAATCTGGCAGCAGCATTATGTATAGTATACCTATGTGGGCTATTGGTGGGTCAAGGCTCCGGTCTGTTCAAGTTTTCACACGGGGCAGTGAGGAGCATTTTGTGTAATATTCACTGGCACAAGAATGGAACATAATGGTGCTATCCTTGCTGTGAAGATGGAACTGCAACTAACATATTATGTAAATAATATAATCAAGCCTTTCACACAGTTTGGATATTCATATCCATCTTCCCCCTGGCATTTCTTTCAGTATATTTTGAGTTTTTCAATCATCGTCATTATCACTTCCTTCTTCTTCTTCCACTTTTGCCATCAAGCATCATGGGGAAGAAATGTTGATGTTCGATCCCAATGGTCAGCATTGGATAGTGTCATTGCATGTGATTGTACAATGTCTTTAAAATCATCAATCCATTTTCTTCTCGGGCGTTCTCTTACTCTCGGTGCAGATCTTTTGATGTAATATTAGTGCTGGTAGTTGATGGTGTTGCATTATAACGAGATGGCCAAAACATTTAATCTTCTTCCTTTCAATATATGTGGCACAAGTTGTTGATTGCACTGTCTGTCTTCTTCTTCTTCTTCTGTGTTCATCAGGGTTTTTTTTCCGGACGTGATTGCGTTGTGCCTGTTTACAGCAGAGCTGCGTTCTTGCGCCGTTATGCCGACACATCCGACTTCTGCGGGCATTTGTTGACCGGGTTAACCTTCCCGGGCACTGTCTATCTGATAACATCATTTCTTACTCAGTCTCGGATAGATAAGTTGTCAGCTCTTCTCAAGCATCTCATCTCGCAGGTGTTGATTTTGCATGAGTTCGATTTGTATAATGTCCATATCTGACATTGATAGCACAAGCTTGGTATGAATATGCTATTTATTATCTGTCATTTTGTGGACATAGGTATCTTTGGATGTTTCAGTATCCATCCATCCATCATGTGCCACGCCAATTAGCATAAACAGTCATGTTTTGCCATCTCACTCGATCACCAGAGTCGTGGATCAGCTCTGTGTTTCTGTCTTCCCCTTAGTCTCTTCCCTTCGATCTTGCCAGTGGTCACCAAGTTCTCCAAGTCAATTCTTCTCATAACATGCCCAAACAATTTTGACTGTCTATGTCTAATGTCTCTAATCAATTTACAATCTTCATTTATTTCTTGAAGGACATTTTCATTGGTTTGTCTGTCTGTCCATGGTATTCTTTGCATTTTCCTCAGAAACCACATTTCCACAGCCATCAGATGTTTTTCAGTTTGTCTGCTCATTGTCCACGCTTCACATCCATATAAAAGTATAGGTTCTATGTAGCACTTCAACATTTTTTTTCTTGTTTCAATTGATATCTTTTTATTGGTCAGTATGTTTTTCATCTTGCAAAAGGATACCTTCACAATGGCAATTGGGTGGCGGGGCAAGGGTATCCCCTATCAAAGGAGAAGTAAGGTGCCTACTTCCCTCCGCTAGCCTACGGGACACCCTTGGGCAAGGTGGAGTACCCATTTAGCCCCCCGATCAGGGTTACGTGAAGCCATGGGTGCAGGTGGTGGATGAAGTTGAAGAGCAGCCAACAGATAGTTGTGGGTTATGGTCTCCAGCTTAACGACGGTAGGCAGAGGATATCTTTTGTTGAGGAGACAATGGCTACGGTCATTGACCAATATGGTCACTGCTAAGAAGGAAAGAAATGGCAAACTACCTTCTTTACAGAACTAAGAAAATTATTGCCACGAGGCAGATGCCCGCGGTTGACGTCATTAATAATAGATAGAGAATCCTGAAGCCAAATGTTTACGAATATCTAGGAGACTAGGGATAAACGGGAAATCGTCACTCTGACGTCAGAAAAGAAGTACGCTTCAAGAGGAGACAACAAGACGGCGGTGTTTTCTGTGGGCTCAGTGCAGAAGAGGAAGATCTGGACGACACAATGTTTGAGAAGATCGGCAGCTGAGCTGAGAAAGGACAGGGATGAAATGTTCACGAAGATTCACTAAGTGAGAGGACCAGGACAAGGAAATCCTTAGACGAGTTTAGAAAAACCTACTACACGGATTTGAACGAAGGACATCGCTGACGCAATGGTGGAATTGAGAGCTGGTTCGCAGATAGTTAAATAACCACCTGTCCCTGTCTTAAGGGCAGGTTATATTCTAGAACAGTCTCTTGTGTGTAATTCTGCAGTGCATTAATAAATGCCTTTTAATTGCCGTCGGCTAGTTCGTGTCGGTTCATCAAGGTGAGTTGGTTTACAGTTGATTTATTTAACGAGCTTCATTAAAGCCTTTGATTCCCGTTTGGAGTTCATTTGGGAGTTATGCTTTAAGACAATTATGTTGTGCGGTCTCATTGAAAATCAGAGAAACGGCGTAAATGGGTACGAATGAACGAACAAACAAACTTTATTTTCAAAGGGTAACAAATTGGGCACGCAGGCCCATCTTACATTCGGCCCTTCCAATCACTCATCTTTCATTCATCAATAGTGCATGATACATTCACATAGGAAAAAAACATTGTCAAATGAATGTTGTAAACATAAACAATGCATATTACCATGGTATGAGGCAAACAGGAGCAGCCTCACCCGGTAGGGATAGTCATGTTTCAGTATGTGTGATAGTATTTGATACATAAGCGCACTTACTTTTTGACAAAAATTTTGATTTCTCTGTCTATTCTGCCATCTTCTGTAATCATACTTCCTACATATTTAAATTCTTCAACTTGTTTCAGTGATCTTTCCAATAAATCACTAAAATTATTAGTATTTTACTTTGCCATATGGATCCCTAACACGGAATGTCTGTTCTTATGACCCATTGCTGAATCTTTCTGTGCAGTTCTCTAGAACTGTCTGTTTGTAACATGTTATTTAGAAAACTCATTTCCACAAAGATGTAATGATTCCACACAAACACGGTATCACAACCAGTCAACATCTTTGTGATACATTTATCCATAATATATCTGAAATGTTACACACAAAAATGGAGTGTCAGATATAGCCGAGCATGCGCCCATGTATTGTACAGTATATTATACTGTACATTATTATACAAGTCTATAGTTCCATCAGTACAACAGTCAAAGGTCAACTTTTCAATAGGTTCTACAGCATGCCAGTCAGTACTAAGTACTACATCATGTTAGAAAGTACTCAGTGCTACAGCTTGTAAGAAAGTACTCAGTGAAACATCATGTCCTACTGTCTTTAGCAATATATCCTGTCAGACAATACTCAGTACTGTGGAATGTCATATGCAAATCAGTACCCAATATGATAACAGTGCCTAGTACATCAGACAGTATTCAAAATGTTAACAAGTACCAAGTTCACCAGACAGTACCATATATTTCAACCAGTACCTAGTATATCAAACAGCACCCAATACATCTGACAGTACTCAATATGTGAACCAGTACATCAGGCAGTGCCCAATACATCAGACAGTACCTAATATATGAACCAGTACTCAGTACATCAAACAGTACTCAATATATCAAACAGTACATAATATATGAACCAGTACACAGTACATCAAACAGTACTCAATACACCAGTCAGTACCCAATATATGAACCAGTACTAAATACATCAAACAGTACTCAATACATCAGACAGTACCAAATGTATGAACCAATACCCAGTACATCAAACAGTACCCAATACATCAGACAGTACCCAGTACATCAAACAGTACCCAATACATCAGAGAGTACCCAATATGTGATCCTGCACCCAATATGTCAGCCAGTGTGCAATATGTTATTCAGAACCCACAATGTTAGACACTACTCAACATGCTAGATAGTTCTCAATGTGCCAGACAGTACCCACTCAACATGCCAGATTGTTCTTAACATGCCAGACAGTACCCAACATTCCAGACAGTACTTACACTGTTCCAAAATTGCCTGACACTGTCGCTGACTCTCCTCCAGACTCCGAGTCAGCCTATTGACTGTCTCAGCTTTGGTTACATGCGTCAGCTCAAGTTCACGCGTGATGTCTGCCAGCTGGGTTTTCACGCAAGCCAGCTCTTCTTCCTGCAATCACAGACGTGTAAAGATCCACTTACACTTCCACCCTCCACATTTCCCTTCAGAACATACTTTAACCAAGTTCTATACTTTAATCAGATCATATATTTTAACCAGATTCTATAGTTTAACCATGTACTATAATTTAAACAGGTTCCATAATTTAACTATATTTGATACTTTAACCATGTTCTATACTTTATTCAGATTATATACTTTAACCAGATTCTATAGTTGAACAATGTTCTATAATTTAAATAGGTTCTGTAATTTAATCATATTTTTTGTTTACTTTAACCAGTTTCTATATTTGACCCATGTTCTACAGTTTAACAATGTTCTATAATGCTGCTTTCTATAAATATATCCAGGTTGATATCTGAAGGTGTACAAAAAACCTGAAGAAAAGCTTCAGTTTCGCACATGCAGTGTTTAATATTTGTCCATGTTTCTGCAGCATACAGTAATGTAGAGTCACACTTGACTGAGTCTCTGTGGCTATGTGTATAGTAATGTAGAGTAAATGTCACACTTTACTGAGTCTCCGTGGCTATGCATACAGTAATGTAGAGTAAATGTCACACTTGATGGAGCCTCCATGGCTAAACATACACAAATGTCAAGTAAATGTCACATTTCATGGAGTCTCTGTGGCTATGCATACAGTGATGTAGAGTAAATGTCACACTTGATGGAGCCTCCATGGCTAAATATACACAAATGTCAAGTAAATGTCACATTTCATGGAGTCTCTGTGGCTATGCATACAGTGATGTAGAGTAAATGTCACACTTGATCCCACTGTTTAGTCACACCTGATCGCACTGTTTAGTCTCAATTAATCCCACTGTTTAGTCACACTTGATCCCATTGTTTAGTCTTAATTAATCCCACTGTTTAGTCACACTTGATCCCACTGTTTAGTCTCAATTAATCCCACTGTTTAGTCACACTTGATCCCATTGTTTAGTCTTAATTAATCCCACAGTTTAGTCACATTTGATCCCACTGTTTAGTCTCAATTAATCCCACTGTTTAGTCACACTTGATCCCACTGTTTAGTCTCAATTAATCCCACTGTTTATTCACATTTGATTCCACTGTGTAGTCATACTTGATCCCACTGTTTAGTCACACTTGATCTCACTGTTTATTCACATTTGATTCCACTGTTTAGTCACACTTGATCTCACTGTTTATTCACATTTGATTCCACTGTTTAGATGAGAGATGTTTTTGAACTTACGGGCATACGATTAATGAAATCAAAGATAAAAGACAACAGAAATAAAATGTCTGACATCAAATAGCACTAGAAACCATTGAAATCAAGAAAATCAAAAATAGAGAGCACATTTTTGGAGTTTTCCCCCAGGACTTGCTGGTGTGGTGGAAAACGATTGGCTGGGTCTGCACAGCTTGGTGGGGTATTGGTGCACGATACGGCAGACGTGGGATCATGTGTACGGTGTGGAAGAACAGATAGACTATCATGGCCAGGAGAGAATGGCCCTGCAGGAAGTGATTAGAAGATCTGGCTGACACCCAGGACTCAGAGGAAAGGCCAGACGGACGTATAATCAGACAGCTACTGGTACCATTAGTACTGGGATTCTTCGCTGGTTGTTGAAGATGAGGATGGAGCACATATGGGAATGTCCCAAGTGCTGTGATGTTCGTTCTTGACTCCACTCATTAAGAAAAGCGGAGAGCAAGAGGTGGGAAAACATATAGTCACCCTTGTCAAGGTCACTAAAGAGGTATGAACTATGAACAAATAAATTAACAACTTTATTTCCAAAAGGTTAAGGATTGGGCATGCAGGCCCATTTAACATTTTGCCCTTCTATCACTGTTTTTCATACATTATTTCATTCACACATCATTCGAGGCTAACTGAGAACAATAATATAAAAGATATGCATTATAAAGGCATTGGAAAAATGCAAAAATCACTACTATATAACTCACTAAAATTAATGAATGATGTGGCAGTTGTTATTAGCTATGGGGAACATACTGGTCTACCAACAGGGAGCTGGCTGTTATACAGGGTGTATTTTTAATGATAAGTGTATTAAAATATTGCCAGTCCAAGTTTTAAAGATTGAGCACAACCCACAACTGGCAACGCTGATCATATATCAGTATGAACCTAAGGCTTTTTCCACGTCAATTTGGAAGCACTATACTCAAGTTTCGCTCTCGTTTGAGCTCGTCAGTAGTGCATATCCTAGTTTTGTATTTACCTATTATGTTGCATGAACTGTACAGAGGGTGAATACAAAACTTGGACCGGCAATATTTTCAAACACTGCTCAGTCATATCTGACTAAGACCTGACTCCAGGCCCCAAATAACAAAGAAAATATAAGACAACAGACAGAAGAAGCAGATGATGAACAGACAGACTGAATGAATGTTTTAGGCAGGTGGGCAAGCAGACGAATGGACAGACAGACATATGAAGAAGAAGAAGAAGAAGAAGAAGAAGAAGAAGAAGAAGAAGAAGAAGAAGAAGAAGAAGAAGAAGAAGAAGAAGAAGAAGAAGAAGAATGAGAAAAAAAAAGACGAGGAGGAGGAGGAGGAGGAGGAGGAGGAGGAGGAGGAGGAGGAGGAGGAGGAGGCAAGCAAATATATCCGCACAAGGGGAAACAACCCTTACCTTGGCACCCAAAGATGTTTTATAGACATCCAGCTTCTCCATGACAACCAGAAGCTCTCTCTCATTTCTGCTTGTCAGACTTGCAATCACAGCTTCATGCTCGTTCCGAGCCCGGCTAAGACTTTCAGATTTCTGTAGCTCTTCAATGTGATGAGTCATGTTTTCTATAGTCGATTCTGCAGTCTGGAGTTTCTGTATTAACTAACGGACAAAGATGTACAGTCGTCAATTTTAAACTATTGGACAAAATAAACACATATTGTCGGCAGTGACAATTTTAAATTATTGGACAAAATAAACATATATTGTCGGCAGTGACAATTTTAAACTATTGGATAAACATGAACACATACAGTCACAATTTTAAACTTCTGAACAAAAATGAACACATACGGTTGTCAATTTAAAACTTTTGGACAAAAACAAGGACAGCTGGCAATCAGTGACACAATCAATTATCATCAACCTAGCAATATTAATACCAGAAGACCAATATTCATTTTTCTTTCAATTTATGCCATCACGTTTCCATTGCTTCAGCATTGAACCTGTCTTCTTGTAATTCCTCTCTGTTGACTAATATATGTATCGACATATTTTTTTTTCAGGCGATGCTAACCTTAAAAAAAATCGATTTTTGGTCAGTTTGGCTATTTTTGGAATGGTTCATTTTTAAACACCTTAGCATGTCTTCTATCAGATTCGGTACTTGTTTTTCTTTAAAAACTGTTATTTTAATGCAATATTCATATGTTACTGAACCCACGCTAGGTGTAGAATTGTCTAATTATTGAAAATTGCAACGAAATTGACGTTTTTTCAAGCCATAGCAACGATATGTTGCCGACGCGCGATCCGCGTGTTTCATACATCACTGTAAAGGTCATGAACTCTCCTAATTGTTCGTTAAACTTCGGGTTCGTTTAATTGAGAGCTCTTCTGTGTACGACAGTTTCTTTCGAATCAATAATCTTCCGGAAAATTCCATATATGGAACACCTCGCTGAATGCGCAACGCTCGTTGGCGGAAACTGATCACGTGGGTTTCCAAGATGGCTGTTTTGTTGTGTTTTCGCTTGGCAACCGATCCACACGCGAATTGAAAAATGCCTTGTTCCAAGAAATTTAACATACAATCATATGCTCAACGTAAGAAATCACGAAGTCAATAACTGGCAAATGCTCGTAAGCACCAAAAAGCCTACCAGAACTTGAAAATTGCAGAAAAGTCTGAATTTGACCCTAATATAGCTTTTTTAGTATAAAAACCATGAAAATAATTTCTTTTTCCCCGTTTTCTCATTTTGCCATATTTTTTTTACTTTTTTTCAATTTTTTTCAAAAATGGCTAGTCATATTATAATGAAACATGGCAGACATATTCTTCATTGTATTATGTACATTTTGTCAAGAGCTTTTTTAAAACTAAGATTTAGTTTTTGTGCAGTTGTAAAAATAATCAAAAATATTGTCAATGAAAATGTTGAAATTTATTTTTAATTATGTAGAAAAAAATGTCCAAGGGATATCACTAAAAGCTTCTGACAGAATGTACATATTCTATTTCTGTACCCATATCCATCCATCCATCCATCATGTGCCATGCCGGTAAGCGTGGGCGGTCATGTTCTGCCATCTCACTCGATCAACAGAGTCGTGGATCAGTTCCGTGTTTCTGTCTCGACCATGCCACAAGGCCAAGCCATCCAGATACTTGTTTCTAGGTCTTCCCCTTGGTCTGTTCCCCTTGATCTTACCAGTTGTCACCAAGTTCTCCAAATCATTTCTTCTCATAACATGCCCAAAAAATTGTGACTGTCTACGTCTAATGTCTCTGATCAGTTTACGATCTTCATTTGTTTCTTGAAGGACTTGTTCATTGGTCTTTCTGGCTGTCCATGGTATTCTTTGCATTTTCCTCAGAAACCACATTTCTACAGCCATCAGATGTTTTTCAGCCTGGCTGCTCATTGTCCAAGCTTCACATCCATATAAAAGTACAGGTTCTATGTAGCATCTCAACACTCTTTTTCTCGTTTCAATTGACATCTTTTTATTGGTCAGTATGTTTTTCATCTTGCTAAAGGCTACTTTTGCCATGGCGATCCTTGTTCTAATCTCTTCAAGGCATCTCCCATCAGATGTTATTACTGTTCCGAGATAATTGTACCTATTCACTTGTTGAAGAATATTCCCATTTACTTGTATATTACACTGTGGTATTTCGTTCTTCCTAGTGACGACCATAATCTGTGTCTTTTTACAATTTAATTCTAACCCTTGTTGTTCACTGTGTGTAACAACCGCATCTACTAAATTTTGCAGGTCCTGTTCATTGTCTGCAATCAAGACTGTATCATCTGCATATCTAATGTTATTGATGCATCGTCCCCCAATGTTGATTCCTTCCATATTTTCAATATTTCTGAAAATATTTTCACTGTACAGGGAAAACAGATCTGGAGACATTACACATCCCTGTCTCACACCTCTCTTAATAGGTTGATATTGGCTTACTTCATTATCAACTCTTATGGCAGCTTGTTGTTTCCAATATATGTTTTTTACAAGTCTAAGGTCTTTCCCATCAATTTGTAGATCTTCAAGCATCCTTATCATGTTGACATGTCTCACTTTATCAAAAGCCTTTGTGTAGTCAATAAAGCAAAGGTGTAGATCTTTGTTTACTTCTATAGAACGTTCGATTACGGTTCTCAGTATATACACAGCATTTACTGTACCCTTGCCTACTACAAACCCACATTGTTCTTCTCCTATTTCAGGTTGTATTTTCCTCCTAACTCTTTGCATGATAATTCTTAGCAAAATCTTCGTGATGTGACTCATTATACTAATTGTTCGATGTTGATCACATTCCAAGGCTCCTGATTTCTTTGGGATTGCAATAAATACAGAATTACATAACTCATGAGGTATATTTCCAGTATCATATATTGTATTAAGCAGACTGGTAACTTTATCTATTCCATATTCTTCTAAAGCATTAATCATTTCTGTTGTGACGCTGTCTGGACCGGGGGTCTTGCCAGATTTCATATGATTAAGAGCATTCTGAACCTCCGTCTTCAAAATTGCTGGCCCTTCATTGTTATTTTGAACAATATATTGTTCGTCTCTGCTATCGTCATAAAGGTTTTTCACGTAATCTGACCATACATGTAAAATCTGATCTTTTTCTATTACGACTCTTCCATCTTTTGTCTTTAGGCAGCCTGCTGATGTACGTGTTCTTTGATTAGTAATCTCCTGAATTCTTTTGTGCATTAGTTTCGCATTTTTACTGTTGTGTTGTTTTTCAATTTCTCTGCAATTTTTCTCAAGCCATGTTTCTTTAGCCTCCTTACATAAGGTTCTGACTTTTCTGTGAATTTCTTCATATTTGGCAGGATTATTTTTGTACCCATATACAAAATATAAAGCTTGTAAATTAATAAATAACTGTTTTAGATCACATTTAAGAAATCAAATATGGCCGCTGTTTATCTTGGTTTCCATGGCAACCATTACATACAAAGTCAATTTGTTAGTATTTTTTCAATCATCAGTCTTCAGAATCAAATCCTATACCATAACAGAACATAGAAATTAAATATTATAGAATTTGATTTTTTAGGGTTAGCATCGCCTTAACATCTGTTATGTGTTTTTTTAAATAGCAAAGTCATATACATTGTATTTTTAACTTTGCTATTAGTAATATTCCCAAAATTTATTGACACTGTATTTTAACTTTGCTATTAATAATAATCTTATTTCTTTAATCAATTTGCAACTTTAATCTATTTATCTTTACTGACCTCTTCTTTTGTATCACGGAGAGACGATACTTGTGTCTCTAAGGCTCTAATTTTACCACTTGCTTCAGAGTTATCTGACTTTGATTGCAGCAAGAGTTGCTGGCCTTGTCGCCAGGTCTCTTTCACAGCTTCGGCATCTCCTGCAATCAAACGTAACAGGCATATCGAGGCGATGACAACAGTGACCACAGGAGAACTAAGAAAAAAATCATAGAAGGAGAAAAGTGAAATCAAAAGAGATGAAAGACATACCACAGAAGACATGACAAATCATACAAGAAGACAAGGTCAGCATGCCAAATGAATAAGAGTGCCAGCTTTTATTCTGCCGATGTGTTGATGACGAGGTAGCGGGTTCAACCTATACACTAATCATCTTCATCATCACCATCAAGTGCCCTGCCAGCTGGCGTAGGTGTTCATGACTCTCCAGATCTCGGTCGTTGGTGTTCTGGATCAACTCTGCTGATGATATTCCTCCATACCACCGTCTCAATCCGTCCAGCATCATTTCTCTTGGTCTGCCTCTGTCTCTCTTCCTCTCGGTCTTTCCAGTTGTCACGATGTTCTCCAATGTCTCTTCTCATCACATGAACAAAGAAAGCTGTTTTTCTCTCCTTATTGTTGTATATAGTGTTCTAGTTTCATTAACCTCTTTCAGGCAGTCGTTGTTAGTTACACAGGCAGTCCGAGGAATTCGCAAATTTCAGTTGAACTAAAATATTGACTTCTCGATGTTGACTTGGGGGGCATACATTACAAGTATCTCGAAAGTCAAAGTGGGTTTGTCTGACGGAGAGGGACACTGGTGATAGAGTAAGCTAGCCCACATGCAAAAATTACTCCCGCGTGGACTACACTCAATTTCAAGACCAGCGAACGGAAAAATAAAATGAGAATTCAAGTGAAATTAAAGATGAAGAAACAATGTGGAAACCAACATTTAAAAGCAAATAGTTTTATACATGGAGATTTAGATAAAACATCATGTTACGTGCTCTCTACAGAGCATCACTCTCATCATGGCCCACAGAACATCCTCTCATCATGGCCCACAGAGCATCACTCTCATCATGGACCACAGAGCATCACTCTCATCATGGCTCACAGAGTGTCACTCTCATCATGGCCCACAAAGCATCACTCTCATCATGGACCACAAAGCATCACACTCATCATGGCCCACAAAGCATCACACTCATCATGGACCACAGAGCATCACTCTCATCATGGCTCACAGAGTGTCACTCTCATCATGGCCCACAAAGCATTACTCTCATCATGGCCCACAGAGCATCATTCTTATCATGGTCAACAGAGCATCACTCTCATCAAGGCCCACAGGGCATTACACTCATCATGGCCCACAAAGCATCACACTCATCATGGCCCACAGAGCATCATTCTTATCATGGTCAACAGAGCATCACTCTCATCATGGCCCACAAAGCATCATACTCATCATGGCCCACAGAGCATCATTCTTATTATGTGGAAACCAACATTTAAAAGCAAATAGTTTTATACATGGAGATTTAGATAAAACATCATGTTACGTGCTCTCTACAGAGCATCATTCTCATCATGGCCCACAGAACATCCTCTCATTATGGCCCACAGAGCATCACTCTCATCATGGACCACAGAGCATCACTCTCATCATGGCTCACAGAGTGTCACTCTCATCATGGCCCACAAAGCATCACTCTCATCATGGCCCACAAAGCATCACACTCATCATGGCCCACAAAGCATCACACTCATCATGGCCCACAGAGCATCATTCTTATCATGGTCAACAGAGCATTACACTAATCATGGCCCACAGAGCATCATTCTTATCATGGTCAACAGAGCATCACTCTCGTCAAGGCCCACAGGGCATTACACTCATCATGGCCTACAGAGCATCATTCTTATCATGGTCAACAGAGCATTACACTCATCATGGCCCACAGAGCATCATTCTTATCATGGTCAAAAGAGCATCACTCTCATCAAGGCCCACAGGGCATTACACTCATCATGGCCCACAGAGCATCATTCTTATCATGGTCAACAGAGCATTACACTCATCATGGCCCACAGGGCATTACACTCATCATGGCCCACAGAGCATCATTCTTATCATGGTCAACAGAGCATTACACTCATCATGGCCCACAGAGCATCATTCTTATCATGGTCAACATAGCATCACTCTCATCAAGGCCCACAGGGCATTACACTCATCATGGCCCACAGAGCATCATTCTTATCATGGTCAACAGAGCATCACTCTCATCAAGGCCCACAGGGCATTACTCTCATCATGGCCCACAGAGCATCATTCTTATCATGGTCAACAGAGCATCACTCTCATCAAGGCACACAGGGCATTGCACTCATCATGGCCCACAGAGCATCATTCTTATCATGGTCAACAGAGCATCACTCTCATCAAGGCCCACAGGGCATTACTCTCATCATGGCCCACAGAGCATCATTCTTATCATGGTCAACAGAGCATCACTCTCATCAAGGCCCACAGGGCATTACACTCATCATGGCCCACATAGCATCATTCTTATCATGGTCAACAGAGCATCATTCTCATCAAGGCCCACAGGGCATTACACTCATCATGGCCCACAGAGCATCATTCTTATCATGGTCAACAGAGCATCACTCTCATCAAGGCCCATAGAGCATCACTCTCACCATGGACCACAGATCCTCACTCTCATCATGGCCAACAGATCATCACTCTCATCAAGGCCCACAGGGCATTACACTCATCATGGCCCACAGAGCATCATTCTTATCATGGTCAACAGAGCATTACACTCATCATGGCCCACAGAGCATCATTCTTATCATGGTCAACAGAGCATCACTCTCATCAAGGCCCACAGGGCATTACACTCATCATGGCCCACATAGCATCATTCTTATCATGGTCAACAGAGCATCATTCTCATCAAGGCCCACAGGGCATTACACTCATCATGGCCCACAGAGCATCATTCTTATCATGGTCAACAGAGCATCACTCTCATCAAGGCCCATAGAGCATCACTCTCACCATGGACCACAGATCCTCACTCTCATCATGGCCAACAGATCATCACTCTCATCAAGGCCCACAGGGCATTACACTCATCATGGCCCACAGAGCATCATTCTTATCATGGTCAACAGAGCATCACTCTCATCAAGGCCCACAGGGCATTACTCTCATCATGGCCCACAGAGCATCATTCTTATCATGGTCAACAGAGCATCACTCTCATCAAGGCCCATAGAGCATCACTCTCACCATGGACCACAGAGCATCACTCTCATCATGGCCAACAGAGCATCACTCTCATCTGACTGAGCAAATCAAGTGGTATTTAGTTTTCTCAACAAGTGATACATAGTATGAAGAGAGGAGTTGTAAGTTGTATACAAAGTATGGAGAGAGGAGTTATATGTTGTATACAAAGCTTGGAGAGAGGAGTTGTAAGTTGTAATTAATAATGAAGTTCACAGAGAAAAAAGAAATGAACAAACCATTTGCCATGGTCAATCTATGCTTCAGATTTCTGATCTCTTTGCTCTTCTCTTCATCTTTCTCCTCTATTTTCCGTGTCAGCTCCTCAATCTCTCGTCCGCGGGCTCGGTATAAAATCTCCAGCTGCTGGTAGCTTCTCTTATCTTCAGATCCATCTTAAAGAAAACAGAAATACACACAGATTTGTTAGTTTGCTTGTTTGGTTGGATGGTTGATGGATTGGTCCAGTTGGCGGTTTGATGATTGGTTGCTTGGATGATCGGTTAGATGGTTGGTTAACTGAGTGAGTGAATGGGTTGGTGGATAGTTGTATAGTTTGTTGGTTGGTTGGATGGTTGATGGATTGGTCCAGTTGGCGGTTTGATGATTGGTTGCTTGGATGATCGGTTAGATGGTTGGTTAATTGATTGAGTGAATGGGTTGGTGGATAGTTGTATAGTTTGTTGAATGGTTGGATGGTTGATTGATTGGTTTGTTGGCTGACTGGTTTATTGGATGGTTAATTGGCTAGGTTACTGGGTGATTGATTGGTTGAATGGGTTATTAGACTACTGGTTGGATGGTTGGTTGGTTGGATAGTTGGTTGGATGGTTGATTGGATAGTTGGTTAAATGGTTTGTTGGATGGCTGGTTGGTTAAAGGGTTGGTTAGTTGGATGGCTGGTTGTACGGATGGTTGTATGATTGATTGAATGGTTGGTTGGATGGTTGATTGGATAGGTGGTTGGGTGGTTGGTTGGATGTTTGGTTGGATGGCTGGTTGGATGGTTGGTTGGATAGTTGGTTTTAATGGTTGGTTAGTCAGATGTCTGGGTGGAAGGCTTGTTGGATGGGTGGTTGGATGGTTGATTGGATAGTTGGTTGGAAGGGTGGTTGGATGGGTGGTTGGATGGCTAACACAACACAGTTGATTGCTTGGTCAGGTGTTTTTTGCATCAGGAACCTGCCATGGGGAGGAGATCCATTCTGTACTGCCTGAGTGCATGCAGCAACATGAGGCCAGCCTGTCTCTCTCCTGGAGGATGATGAGTGCACACAGCAACAGCAGACTAGCTGTCCCTCTCCTGGAGGATGATGAGTGCATGCAGCAACAGGAGGCCAGCCTGTCTCTCTCCTGGAGGATGATGAGTGCATGCAGCAACATGAGGCCACTGTCCCTCTCCTGGAGGAGGATGAGTGCATGCAGCAACATGAGGCCACTGTCCCTCTCCTGGAGGAGGATGAGTGCATGCAGCAACATGAGGCCACTGTCCCTCTCCTGGAGGAGGATGAGTGCATGCAGCAACATGAGGCCACTGTCCCTCTCCTGGAGGAGGATGAGTGCATGCAGCAACAGCAGGCCAGCTTGTCCCTCTCCTGGAGGATGATGAGTGCATGCAGCAACATGAGGCCACTGTCCCTCTCCTGGAGGATGATGAGTGCATGCAGAAACATGAGGCCAGTCTGTCCCTCTCCTGGAGGATGATGAGTGCACACAGCAACAGCAGACTAGCTGTCCCTCTCCTGGAGGATGATGAGTGCATGCAGCAACAGGAGGCCAGCCTGTCCCTCTCCTGGAGGATGATGAGTGCATGCAGCAACAGGAGGCCAGCCTGTCCCTCTCCTGGAGGATGATGAGTGCACACAGCAACAGCAGACTAGCTGTCCCTCTCCTGGAGGATGATGAGTGCATGCAGAAACAGGAGGCCAGCCTGTCTCTCTCCTGGAGGATGATGAGTGCACACAGCAACAGCAGACTAGCTGTCCCTCTCCTGGAGGATGATGAGTGCATGCAGAAACATGAGGCCAGTCTGTCCCTCTCCTGGAGGATGATGAGTGCACACAGCAACAGCAGACTAGCTGTCCCTCTCCTGGAGGATGATGAGTGCATGCAGCAACAGGAGGCCAGCCTGTCCCTCTCCTGGAGGATGATGAGTGCACACAGCAACAGCAGACTAGCTGTCCCTCTCCTGGAGGATGATGAGTGCATGCAGCAACAGGAGGCCAGCCTGTCTCTCTCCTGGAGGATGATGAGTGCACACAGCAACAGCAGACTAGCTGTCCCTCTCCTGGAGGATGATGAGTGCATGCAGAAACATGAGGCCAGTCTGTCCCTCTCCTGGAGGATGATGAGTGCACACAGCAACAGCAGACTAGCTGTCCCTCTCCTGGAGGATGATGAGTGCATGCAGCAACAGGAGGCCAGCCTGTCCCTCTCCTGGAGGATGATGAGTGCACACAGCAACAGCAGACTAGCTGTCCCTCTCCTGGAGGATGATGAGTGCATGCAGCAACAGGAGGCCAACTTGTCCTTCTCCTGGAGGATGATGAGTGCATGCAGCAACAGGAGGCCAGCCTGTCCCTCTCCTGGAGGATGATGAGTGCATGCAGCAACAGGAGGCCAGCTTGTCCCTCTCCTGGAGGATGATGAGTGCATGCAGCAACAGATGGCCAGCCTGGACCTCTCCTGGAGGATGATGAGTTGCGTAGTTTGAATGTGAAGAATTGTTATCCCCACTGTAGTCTAAGATTGAAAAGGAAGTCCTTCTGTTAGCATAGCAACAGACAGAATCGCCTAATAATTGATTGCTCAAATATATCAAAACATTATCGATTATAACATGCAGAACTCCTATGTGGATGTGGACAGCGAGCAAAAAGAAACCATCAGACTCATTCCTAAACAAGTTTAGGGACAGTAGTAAAATCATATTAAGTTGGAGTGACATAGTAAATACTACACACCAGTGATTAGACTAAATAACTCAACATGACATAAAACAACACAAGAAACAGCCAGCATACCTGAATGTATAAATTCCACATTTTCATTGTCTAAATAAAACTGTTCCTCTTCTAGTTTGCACAAACCAGGTTTCTCATAATGGACCTTGTAATGCAACAACTGGCCATCACCATCATCGTGGACCTGTCACCGAGCAGAAAAACATGGCAGGATTTGTATTGCTGCGATAACATAACCTGATATAAGTCTAGTCTAACCAACGGACCATGTCATGTTTCACGCTGGCAGTCATGGCTGAACTTGATCTGAAAGCACCTCATTCATTCATTCATCCATCCACCCACCCACCACTCACTCACTGACTCACTCACACATTCATTCATTCATTCATTCATTCATTCATTCATTCGTTCATTCATTAATTCATTTATTCATTGAGTAGCAAGCAATTTGCAGAACCTGGCTCCTATAACAACTTTCCAGAAAACTTCTAGGTCATAAACAAGTTGCCCAGCATCCGATACACCCATCTGGAGATCATCTGCCACATCCTGCACCCATCTTCTCTGTGACTATCTTCTTTCTCTCTTTCCGGGCATGGGCCCCTCCATTATTGTTCTCTCCAAACCTTCATGACATTTCAAGTGACCAAAATATTTTAATTTTCATTGTTTTAAAAAGAAAATGCCTGTAAGACAGAATATGGAGGTCACATGAAACATGTGGCCATCTCAGGTTTTCAGCCAACTTGGCGAACACAAAGATCATGTAAAAACAATGTATTTCCTTGGTGAATTTAAAAAACAGAAGTTACAAACAAGATGTTGCACATTCAAACAATACCAGTGATTGTGTATTTTAAGTGTTTCAGCTGAAGTTGTATCCATTTATTCTCTTCCTATGATGTATAACTATGAAGTATGCACCTGACGAGATACTGCAAAATATGCCAGGCAATAAATTGTGCAACATTTTGTTTGTGGCTTCTGTTTTTAAGGACAGATCACAATCTGGTAGCTTGAGGTTGAGATGGACACCCATAACAACCAGGTCCCGCTTATAAAATGTGGATGTCCCACTAGTGTGGCGGTCCAGACTTGTAAAGAATTATCAAATCAGTCAGAAAGCCACCAAAACCTGCTCAAGATGACTACCACGTTATAGAAAGACCAGAACAAGTCATTATTCTGCGCCTCAGGACAGGACACAATAGATTACGCAACCACATGTATACAAAATTCAAGATTGGTGAAACAGCCATGTGCACATGTGGATTGGCGTCGCAGACAGCAGAGCACATACTCAAAGACTGCCCAAAATATAACATATCTAGGCAAACCTACTGGCCTAGAGAGACGTCAGTGGAAGATAAACTCTATGGACCGCTGTGTGAACTGAATAAGACAATTAAATTCATACAAGAGACAACATTGCAGTTATAGACATATTTCAAGCGAACGAAAGAAGAAGAAGAAGAAGTAAGATAGATAATATAATTAGTATAGTTAAGATAGTATAATTGTGGAGGAGCACAATTGGGAGCATACAAGCACTATCATCATGCGAGAACATGCACCTTAAAGACTACATGTCATGGCAGGGCACACCAGGCAATAAGACATGGTCAGCTACTGGTCTAGGATCAAAGTTCAGACAGATGGACCATTAGAGAATTGATGTGCTGATCCGGCAGCTTCTGCAGCTTGTCTTGTCCCAGATGAACTGGTGTTACCTTTCCTCTAGAGTAAACTAGGCAGGCTGAGAGAGGGATCATGCTGCATGGGCAACACATTGCCTTTACAATACAGAACAGGCTCTGTGCTATGGAGATGTATAACTCCATCACCGGCCTTAGCTCTGCTGCCATGGGCTGTAATTATTATGCCCCTTTTTTAAAGTACAGGGTCACAAACTACCACATGTAAAGATGGCAAGGTGCAAGTAGCAGTAATAGTATAAATACGAGGGATCTTCAAATGAAAACCTTAAATGTTTTTAAAAATAATATAGTCTGAAAAAGTAAAGAACAAATATATCATGTTTTGATGCAAGTCCTCCAGCACAGCTAAAGTGCTTGGATTCCTGGGAATGACAGACGAGTGGGAGTGAGAGGATCACATTTACAATAAAACATGTCTCGATTAAATGAAAGTGTTGGACACTCTGGCCATACAGTTAAAGAGACCCTGATTGAAAAATGAGGTGGTCTTTCAGAATTTTGTTGTATTTTCTTCAGATGCTCAATTTTTATGAATAAACAAATGTATTTGGCTAACAGAATTTAACCAAGTCATTATAACTGCCCAATTCATCAAGTTTTACAACAATAAACAACTTGATTCAGTGGATCTTGTAGCAGCAGCAACAACAACAATAGCAACAAAAACACCCATAGAATTGCAGTTAACAAAATCACATCAAATTACCTCCCCATTCCTAAACATCTGTTGTACATTGCGCACATCCTTGCTTGCTGATATGCCAGCTTGTCTTGGCGAGGGGGCTGCAGTCTTCATGGGGCTCTCTGTAGATGGTGGCATAAGCTTGGCAGATGCCAATGAAGCACTTGAATGAGCAGATGCTGACTGCGCTAGAAGGTTGTACTTCAATTTAGATTCCTGGTCACCTGCCTGAGGTAGTACTTGATGGGGATGATGATGGTGATAAATGAACTGATTATGATGAAGTTGATGACTTGGATGGTCAGGCTGTGTAAATGCTTTTATGGGTTTCTTTATGTGCAACATCCACTCATCATCAACATTGATATCATGACTACTTCTAACATCCATCCCTTCAGACTTGGTATAGTATCCATTCTGGTTGGGCAGGAACTTGTTGCTGTTTGCAGTTTGAAACTCCTGGCTCCCCCTGACTGAATTCACGCTCTCTGACACAGAAGTCTGCTGGTGTAACTCATCTCTGAAATCATTTGACCATGACTGATTATCAGCGACTCTAATATTCTTCTTGTTGCCTGCATTTATAATATTTCGGTCCACATTTTCTGACATGATGTCTGCATTGTCTCCTTGACCACTACAGTTGTGATTATACTCTGCAACTTGACGGTGAAATCCTGTTTGAACTTTGACATAATTCTGATGTCCTTGTTCTGGACTGTCTACAACATAGTTACCATATTGATAGTGACCTTGCTGGTCAGAGGGGTCAGCCACATGAAAGGTTGAAGGACAGCTGAGTTTACGAGATTCTGTTCCCACATGCATCAAATTGTCAACTGACATGCTCAAATGGTGGGCTTCGTTCCGCAGTAGATGGTGATCTGTGAGTTGAGGAAAACAAAACATAATATACAAGTGTAAACGTGTAAATAAACAATGCAGAAAGATGTTCAATTCACTATTACTTCCTTCTTATCAATTAAACTAATATGCATGTTCTCAATAAATATTGAGCTGCAAAAACGAATAATTTCTTTAAAACACACAACAATATATGTGCTATTTCTGTGTTTGTTTGCAACAAAAAAAAATGTATCTGGCTTAACTAACATCTAAAGGCCAATCTGGCATAATCAGCAGTATCCTTCTTTCTGAGTCATATTTGAATTCTCCCTATGGTGAGGGAGGTATGGGAGGGGGAAGAAAGTGGGTTGGTGAACACAGTAAAGCAACTATAACTGCTAACCTAGAAAAATATTGTTCGTTGTGATCAACCCTTGGTTGATTTTTGAAGCAATTCTATGTTCAGTATTTTACCATTGCCTTCTGGATGAGAAGGTGACATTAAGTTCAACTGACCAATGTAGGATATGAGCCCACTTTTCCACCATCAGGAAGTTTAAGAGTGAGCGGGACATTCCCATATGTGATCCAACCTGATCTTTAACAGTCTGATCTTTAACAGCAAAGAGTCCCAGTACTAATTGTATCAATTAAAATCTGATTGTATGTCCACCTGGTATCTGTTCTTTCACAACCATTTACAAGTATAAGCACTAAATGTCACTTAACACTTTCACACTGCGATCGATATCATTTTATTTTTGAATATGTTTTTCTTCGTGAAATGGCTACCTTAGCTATGGGTGTGGTACATGATGATGATGATGATGGTGTCTTGGGCATTACCAGGACACAAAAGTGAAGCAAAGAACAGTGACACTTTAACCTACCAAGCATGTCACAAGGGGCAACTAAGGAGGGTTGGCATACAACAGGCTACCTCATCTCATAAGAAACAGCTGCTAAATCCAACCAATCATTAACAAGCTTACAAACAGCCTGGCATCAATTTGATGAAGGGCCTATTCTCCATTAGAGGCTCTGTGGCGCAGGGTTTACGGACATAGTTCATAATCCTGCATACTCATATTCGAAACACAGCTGCGCACGATTTGGCAGCAGACCGCTTTGCGTTGGTATTTTATGAAATGGTATGGGCGCTGGTAGTACAGAAAGCAATGGCAAACTCCATCCATCCATCATGTGCCATGCCGGTAAGCGTGGGCGGTCATGTTCTGCCATCTCACTCGATCAACAGAGTCGTGGATCAGTTCCGTGTTTTTGTCTCGACCATGCCACAAGGCCAAGCCATCCAGATACTTGTTTCTAGGTCTTCCCCTTGGTCTGTTCCCCTCGATCTTACCAGTTGTCACCAAGTTCTCCAAATCATTTCTTCTCATAACATGCCCAAAAAATTGTGACTGTCTACGTCTAATGTCTCTGATCAGTTTACGATCTTCATTTGTTTCTTGAAGGACTTGTTCATTGGTCTTTCTGGCTGTCCATGGTATTCTTTGCATTTTCCTCAGAAACCACATTTCTACAGCCATCAGATGTTTCTCAGCCTGGCTGCTCATTGTCCAAGCTTCACATCCATATAAAAGTACAGGTTCTATGTAGCATCTCAACACTCTTTTTCTCGTTTCAATTGACATCTTTTTATTGGTCAGTATGTTTTTCATCTTGCTAAAGGCTACTTTTGCCATGGCGATTCTTGTTCTAATCTCTTCAAGGCATCTCCCATCAGATGTTATTACTGTTCCGAGGTAATTGTACCTATTCACTTGTTGAAGAATATTCCCATTTACTTGTATATTACATTGTGGTATTTCGTCCTTCCTAGTGACGACCATAATCTGTGTCTTTTTACAATTTAATTCTAACCCTTGTTGTTCACTGTGTGTAACAACCGCATCTACTAAATTTTGCAGGTCCTGTTCATTATCTGCAATCAAGACTGTATCATCTGCATATCTAATGTTATTGATGCATCGTCCCCCAATGTTGATTCCTTCCATATTTTCAATATTTCTGAAAATATTTTCACTGTACAGGGAAAACAGATCTGGAGACATTACACATCCCTGTCTCACACCTCTCTTAATAGGCTGATATTGGCTTACTTCATTATCAACTCTTATGGCAGCTTGTTGTTTCCAATATATGTTTTTTACAAGTCTAAGGTCTTTCCCATCAATTTGTAGATCTTCAAGCATCCTTATCATGTTGACATGTCTCACTTTATCAAAAGCCTTTGTGTAGTCAATGAAGCAAAGGTGTAGATCTTTGTTTACTTCTATAGAACGTTCGATTACGGTTCTCAGTATATACACAGCATTTACTGTACCCTTGCCTACTACAAACCCACATTGTTCTTCTCCTATTTCAGGTTGTATTTTCCTCCTAACTCTTTGCATGATAATTCTTAGCAAAATCTTCGTGATGTGACTCATTATACTAATTGTTCGATGTTGATCACATTCCAAGGCTCCTGATTTCTTTGGGATTGCAATAAATACAGAATTACATAACTCATGAGGTATGTTTCCAGTATGAACACAACATGATTTTCTTGGCATGTGTAAAGAAGGTAGTTTGCCATTGCTTTCCTTCCCAGCAGTGACCATACTGGTCAGTGACCGTAGCCATTGTCTCCTCAAAAAAGGAAATCCTCTGCCTACCGTCGTGAAGGTGTAGACCATAACCTACAACTATCTGTCGGCTGCTCTTCATCTTCATCCACCACCTGCACCCATGGCTTCACGTAACCCTGATCGGGGGGCTAAACGGGTACTCCACCTTGCCCAAGGGTGTCCCGTAGGCTAGCGGAGGGAAGGAGGCGCCTTACTTCTCCTTTGATAGGGGATACCCCTACCCCGCTACCCGAAGAAATGGCAAACTACTGAATGTAAACTTTCCAAGAGATTACAACAGCCAAAAATGCTGGTGTTGACTGCAACATACTGTAAAGGATATGCAACTAACTTTTGTTTCTTCTAAACTCCATTAGAGGATGAAAAAGAGAAGTGGAAAGAAGAAATGATGATGATGAATATGATGATGTTGATGATGATATTGATGATGGTATTGATGATGATGTTGATGGTGATGCTGGCATTGATGATGTTGATGATGATGGTATTGATGATGTCCCCGGGAAGGTTAACCCGGTCAACAAATGCCTGCAGAAGTCGGATGTTTTGGCCTAATGGCGCAGGAATGCAGCTCTGCTGTAAACAGGCACAACGCAACCACGTCCGGAAAAAAAAACTCCGGATGAACGCAGAAGAAGAAGTATTGATGATGTTGATGTTGATGATGATATTGATGATGATGATGATGATGATGATGATGATGATGATGATGATGATGATGATGTTGATGATTCTATTCATGTTGTTAATGATGATGTTAATGATGATATTGATGATGGTGAAGATGTTGATGATGATGATGATGATGATATTGATAATGATGAAGATGATTATAACGATGATGATGATAGTATTGATGATTATATTGATGATTATGGTGATGATGATTGGAATCAGCAAGTCGCAAAGTTAGCTGCTGGTCCGTGGCAGGATGTCGCAGTCAACCCCCGCATTTATTTGTTGTTTGTGATTTTCTGGCAATGTTACATTCAGTAGCTTGCCGCTGATTTCTGAATGGCCGACTCTCAAACCAATGTGAACATTAATGCAAAAGAGATCTGCTCCCAAACCACCTGCAGCTGGCTGAAAACTGGGCATGTTGGGATCCCTGATGTTGACAAGTTAACTTGCCAGGTTGTAACATCAGACCTGAAATCTGTATCTGCAACACACCACTGAAATATAATTAGTTTTGTTACTCTAGTATAAGGCATAAATGCCTTTGAATATAAATGTCATAGACAGGTTCAAAAAATATCTTTGGTAAAGAAAAGAACAAATGCATCCATATTTCAAGAGCTGAATATTGAAGAAGGTTGGCTATTAAAGATGATGAAACGAAGAAAACTGAAATATTTTGGTCACTTGAAACGTCATGAAAGTTTGGAGAGAACAATAATGGAAGGGTATATGCCTGGGAAGAGAGGAAGAGGAAGGCCAAAGAGAAGATGGGTGCAGGATGTGGCGGATGATGTCCAGATGGGTGTACATGCAGGGCATCTTGCTTATGATTGAGAAGTTTTCAGGAAGATTGTTATGGGAGCCAGGTTCTGCAAAGGACATGCTACTGAATGAATGAATGACTCAAGTATTAATGACAGATTTCCTGGCAACATTGTGGTGGTATAGAATTAAACATCAATTCACATGCAGAATCATCATCATCATCATCATTACTAGCACTAGACATTATGAAACTGTATTTATTATCCCAAAGCCACAGACGCCTACACAATTTTAAGAACACAAAACATATACATTATACAGAAGTGGTAATCAGTAAATGTATCTTTACTACCTCCACAAGAGAGAGCTCCGGGAAGCTGCATCAACACACCGCTCCTGTTCAACCCTTCTGGAATGGAATGTGATCTAACCTGAGTTGTCACTGTAGGGGATGAGGTCTGTGAGGAAGGGTTCAATCGGAGACCTGGTGGAAAACTCTCTGGTTGTGTTTCACTGTAAGAAGAAGAATTGTATTAAACAGGTAACAATGTTAACTTGATACAAATATGATAACTATAAGTACTACTACCACATTCACAAGTCATCCAGTGCTTTGCCAGCTGGCATGTGCGAGCATGCCTCTCCACAAATTACGATCTCTGACGTCATGGATCAATTCATTTGTTTACTCCTTTCCATGCCATGACACAAGACTGTCAAGAATCTTTTCACGCTGTCTTCCTCTATCTCTCTTTCTGCAAATCTTTCCAGTTGTCACAAAATGTTCCAGTTTTTGTCTTCTCCTATCGTGGCCAAAAAGCAATGGCTGCCTCTTTCCGATGTTTGTGATAAGTTGTCTTTGCGACTAATTTTCCTGTAAAATGTCCTGATTGCTCTTTTTGGCTGTTCAATTAATTTTCAGCATTGTTCTATAAAACCACATCTCCAAGACTTCCAGGGATAATTTTGCCTGTTTACTAATTATCCAGGACTCGCTGCCCTCTGTTAAAACTGGCTCTATGTAACATGCAAGAACTATTCACAAATATCACCACAATAACTGCATCTTTTATTGCAGACAATACTATGTAGATTATGAACCGCAGTAGTAGAGTGGCCAGCAGGCTCACCTGCTGGCCTGGTTGTCATGGGTTGACATTTGCATAACCACAAATTTTAAACATTGGTTTGGTCTTCTTGTTCGTCCCATCCTAAAATGGGTATACCTGGAAATGTCATGGGAGATAAAGGTGACTAAGTCAGATATCGTATTTCAGTAAGTCATGTCTAAGTCAGATATCATATTTCAGTAAGTCATGTCTAAGTCACATATCATATTTCAGTAAGTCATGTCTAAGTCACATATCATATTTCAGTAAGTCATGTCTAAGTCGCATATCATATTTCAGTAAGTCATGTCTAAGTCACATATCATATTTCAGTAAGTCATGTCTAAGTCACATATCATATTTCAGTAAGTCATATCTAAGCCAGATATCATATTTCAGTAAGTCATGTCTAAGCCAGAT